>CM038712.1:42320188-42357688 GCA_021613375.1 Megaleporinus macrocephalus
ACTGAGATTAAGATTAGGATTAGTATTATATAAGGTACTGAGATTAAGATTAGGTGTAGTATTATATAAGGTACTGAGATTAAGATTAGGTGTAGTATTATATAAGGTACTGAGATTAAGATTAGGTGTAGTATTATATAAGGTACTGAGGTTAAGGTTAGGTGTAGGTGTAGGTGTAGTATTATATAAGGTACTGAGATTAAGATTAAGGTGTAGTATTATATAAGGTACTGAGATTAAGATTAGGTGTAGTATTATATAAGGTACTGAGGTTAAGGTTAGGTTTAGGTGTAGTATTATATAAGGTACTGAGGTTAAGGTTAGGTGTAGGTGTAGTATTATATAAGGTACTGAGGTTAAGGTTAGGTGTAGGTGTAGGTGTAGTATTATATAAGGTACTGAGATTAGGATTAGGTGTAGTATTATATAAGGTACTGAGGTTAAGGTTAGGTGTAGGTGTAGGTGTAGTATTATATAAGGTACTGAGATTAAGATTAAGGTGTAGTATTATATAAGGTACTGAGATTAAGATTAGGTGTAGTATTATATAAGGTACTGAGGTTAAGGTTAGGTTTAGGTGTAGTATTATATAAGGTACTGAGGTTAAGGTTAGGTGTAGGTGTAGTATTATATAAGGTACTGAGGTTAAGGTTAGGTGTAGGTGTAGGTGTAGTATTATATAAGGTACTGAGATTAGGATTAGGTGTAGTATTATATAAGGTACTGAGATTAAGATTAGGTGTAGTATTATATAAGGTACTGAGGTTAAGTTAGGTGTAGGTGTAGGTGTAGTATTATATAAGGTACTGAGGTTAAGGTTAGGTGTAGGTGTAGGTGTAGTATTATATAAGGTACTGAAGTTAAGATTAGGTTTAGGTGTAGGTGTAGTATTATATAAGGTACTGAGGTTAGGTTTAGGTGTAGGTGTAGTATTATATAAGGTACTGAGGTTAAGGTTAGGTTTAGGTGTAGGTGTAGTATTATATAAGGTACTGAGATTAAGATTAGGTGTAGTATTATATAAGGTACTGAAGTTAAGATTAGGTTTAGGTGTAGTATTATATAAGGTACTGAGGTTAAGGTTAGGTTTAGGTGTAGTATTATATAAGGTACTGAGGTTAAGGTTAGGTTTAGGTGTAGGTGTAGTATTATATAAGGTACTGAGATTAAGATTAGGTGTAGTATTATATAAGGTACTGAGGTTAGGTTTAGGTGTAGGTGTAGTATTATATAAGGTACTGAGGTTAAGGTTAGGTTTAGGTGTAGGTGTAGTATTATATAAGGTACTGAGATTAAGATTAGGTGTAGTATTATATAAGGTACTGAAGTTATGATTAGGTGTAGGTGTAGTATTATATAAGGTACTGAGGTTAAGGTTAGGTTTAGGTGTAGTATTATATAAGGTACTGAGGTTAAGGTTAGGTTTAGGTGTAGGTGTAGTATTATATAAGGTACTGAAGTTAAGGTTAGGTTTAGGTGTAGTATTATATAAGGTACTGAGGTTAAGGTTAGGTTTAGGTGTAGTATTATATAAGGTACTGAGGTTAAGGTTAGGTTTAGGTGTAGGTGTAGTATTATATAAGGTACTGAAGTTAAGGTTAGGTTTAGTATTATATTAGGTACTGAGGTTAAGGTTAGGTTTAGGTGTAGATGTAGTATTATATAAGGTACTGAGGTTAAGGTTAGGTTTAGGTGTAGTATTATATAAGGTACTGAGGTTAAGGTTAGGTTTAGGTGTAGATGTAGTATTATATAAGGTACTGAGGTTAAGGTTAGGTTTAGGTGTAGTATTATATAAGGTACTGAGGTTAAGGTTAGGTTTAGGTGTAGGTGTAGTATTATATAAGGTACTGAAGTTAAGGTTAGGTTTAGGTGTAGTATTATATAAGGTACTGAAGTTAAGATTAGGTTTAGGTGTAGTATTATATAAGGTACTGAGGTTAGGTTTAGGTGTAGGTGTAGTATTATATAAGGTACTGAGGTTAGGTTTAGGTGTAGGTGTAGTATTATATAAGGTACTGAGATTAAGATTAAGGTGTCAGATTTTATGGTGTCTTGGTGACGCCTGAGGAGAAAAGAGACAGAAAAACTTCAGACCTGCTCTAAACAGTTCAGTTTGGGTTCAGAGCAGAGAAGAAACCGGGCAAGCGGTTACAGAGGTTTAGAGGAGCAGCCTCACGTCCTCCTCTACGGTTTATTTATGTTTAACATGCAGCAGTATATGAAGGAAACACATGCATATCACTTTATTTAAAAATAAAACTATATTACTGAACATTTAAACAACTTTAATTCATATACATTACATTCTCTATATGAACACATTTTATAAATATATACATATATACACACACAGAGTATTCAAAACACTGTGGCTTTTATTACATAATCCTGTGACCTTATATCTTACTGTGTTACCTCATTATGTAAGGTAGTCATCGCAGATCAGACTTCCAGCACATTCCATAGATCCGGAATTTGGAGACACCTTGAACTCTTCATCATGTTCCTCAAACCATTTCTGAGCATGTGCAGTGTGATAAGACAGTCCAGCAGTTCCGCAGCTCCATACACTCCTTATTATTCATCACACATCAGTGAGCCTTGAGCCCAACACCTGGTTAGAGATGTTCTTCAGATCACTGTTGATGGGAACTCACCACTGCGGACTGGAAGCACTCCACACGCCTGCTGTTCTCACCTTCTCACCCCACACCCTCGTCTTAACGGTTTACTGTCTAATACATTATACATTCCATTAAAAACTAGAAACATCATAAAGAGAAAACCACTCTGTTACATAATTAGTATTTTCAACCTCCAGGGATGGGGGGGGGGGCGACTTAGTCCCCTCCCACTCTAAAAAAGAGCTGCCATAGTCTGTTACATATTAGCAGCTGTCAAGAACAACACACGACAACCTACTTCCCCTTATCTCCAGAAGATGGCGCTGTATGTACAGGTCTCCATTTGACCAGTGCGTCCAATGCAGATAACGAGATGTTCCTCAGACAGTAATCAATGCAGCTGGTCATTTAGATTAATAAGAAAACTCTGTTTCTCTCTAGTCTACACATGTGGGTGTGGTCTCTATAAAAACTGTGATGTTAATATCTGTAGGTTTAGAACTTACAGACCACTGTCTCTACATCCTGTCAGTACTTTTCGTGCACGTGAGTAGGCCTGCTCAGGAGATTGCTGTCATATAGATCAGGTATTTTTACTACTAACCAGGGTTTGATCACCAGTGCAGAGTGTTAGTGAGCACAGGCTGAGCAGCGGTGTGCTCTCTATTCACAATCAGCTGCTACTGAGGGTGAGAAGTTTTGGATGGTCCAGTAACCCTGCAGAACATGCTGTCCGTGGTGAGGAACTGAGGAGGAGGTGATGGTGGATAGCTCACACGCAACATAGAAGATACATCTGATAGACCTTCCGTGTCTGCAGCAGTCAGTGGTTCTAGCTTTGAGCAGCAGTGCAGCCTCCCTGACGAGCTGCGCGTCTCTGCGCAGGTGCTCCTCATACTAATGAGCGCTGAGCGCGTTATTCTCTTTCCCACCCGTATTCCGACAAACCCCGCCCCCAGCGAGATGATTGGCCGACGGCATCCGGCCTTCTACGGCACAATCCTGGGCTTCCTGCTCTGGCATTGGCTATCACTGAGGAATATGCAAATTTACGCACTTGCTTGTGAATGTGAACCACCAGCCAATCCCGGCGCAGGAGGCGGAGCTCTGCGGAATACGGGTGGGAAGGAAAAGCGCTTTGACGTAGTCGGCCAGCTGGTATGGCGCAGCGGCGTGCGCGCGCTTAAGCTAAACCGCCCCCTCCGCTTTCCTCTGAAATCCATCCCAACCAAGAACATAGAGACCGAGAGCGCGTGCATTCAGGACCCCCCTCTCTCCCCCAAGCACGGCTCTTACGAAACGGACCCGTCCTCGTCCACCCGCCCGCCGCCGGAGATGAGTAGTCGTCGTGGGCTGCACCGTGAAACATCAGCGGACTGAGAGAGAGAGAGAGAGAGAGAGAGAGAGTGAGTGAGAGAGAGAGAGAGAGTGAGAGAGAGAGAGAGAGTGAGAGAAAGGAAGAGAGTGAGAGTGAGAGAGAGAGAGAGAGTGAGAGAGAGAGAGAGGAAGAGAGAGAGAGAGAGAGTGAGAGAAAGGAAGAGAGAGAGAGTGAGAGAGAGAGAGAGAGAGAGAGAGAGAGAGAGAGTGAGAGTGAGAGAGAGAGGGGAAGAGAGAGAGAGAGTGAGAGAGAGAGAGAGGAAGAGAGAGAGAGAGAGAGAGAGTGAGGCGAGAGGCAGGCTGCCGGTGCTCTGTGCGTCTGCGAGGGAGGCTGAGGGAGGAGGTGCTCAGCTTCTCACCTCCTTTAGCTCGCCTTTGGCGGAGGCGTCGTGGTGTTTCCTCCGCTGAGGTTCTCGGAGAAGAAGCGATGGAGGAGAAGATGGACCTGAGAAAGACTCGAGCCGTTGTGTTCAGCTCGCTCTGAGCCTGCGCGCGCTCCGCCAGAGAGAGGGCTCTGCCCATCACAGCCTCCGTCTTCACGCGTCGAGCCCGAGTGGAGGAGGAGGAGGAGGAGGAGGAGGAGGAGGAGGGAGGGGGTGAACACGGTAACGAGGGTCGATTAAAATGACCCTTAAATCTGCGTTTATGGTGGAGGGCTTGGTGAGTCCGCATCTCCGTGCTCTCGAATCCTTCTCCAAACAACGCGAGACGTAAAGACTGCGAGTCTGGTTCTCCCGTGGAGGAAGCTGCTCCGCCACAGCTGGACATGTTGATACCACCGTGAAAGATGGATATAGTTCTCGCTCTCCTCTGGCTGCTGGCTGCGTTTCTCAAGGGCATTCTCTGCCAGGGGGTGTACGGTAAGGAGAGACCAGCTGACGTTTCTGTCTCTAACTACCTCCTACCAGACAGCTGCTGTGACCTTGTGAGAAATTTGGGATTTGGATGGTGTTCTCAGTGCAAGCCCTGTAACAGCCTTCCTGTCTGATGTGAGAGGTGGTCCAGTGGGCCAGTGTGAGAGGTGGTCCTGCGGCCAGTGTTTTCTGGAGGTTCTGCTGATCGACAGGCTGTTAGTGCTGCATGTTCTGGTCCTGTGTGTTTGAGCGTCAGTGATTTATATTCAGAGCTTGTTCATGGTGGGTAGATACCTGTGTGTGCGGTGCTCGTCTAGCTGGATTGTGGTGGAAGCTCCTCTACAGTCATTCAGACTCTCATCACATCAGAATCACATCAGAATCTAAACTAAATCAGATCCTGGATGTGAAACACTTGATTTAGGTTGTGCGCGACTAACAAGCTGCTGAGGGTCCCGGTTTGTGGAAATTTGCTTTAAAGAGAATCAGCCAGTGATGGATCTGAACCAGGATGCTGCTTGGATATAGCTACAGCTGCAAGATGGGTTTAAGTCTGAAGGTTTGAAGGCAGGAATGCCAAAGAGGCTGCTGGGAAATTAGGGATATATTCAGACGGAGCAACAGCTAAGCCACCATATTCAGTGCCCTGAAAAGAATTCCCGTCTTTCAGCTGCGGCGGTCGTGCGGAATGAAGGGCTGTGAAGTTATGTATGGGATACCTGGGCTTACTGACGTCACGTGGGCAGATTTGCTGTTATTTGATGGAAGACTCTCCGGATTAGTGAGGAAGAGAATACAGAAATCCGTACACATGACCTCAGTTCACTTCCAGCAGAGGTTCAGCAGCAGCAGCAGAGAGCTCATGGCTTTTCCGGTCTGTTTAAATTCCTGTTTGGGAATGTTAGCTGGCTCAGAGTCGTAGACGTAGAGAGCGAGACGTATCTTAGGATCTCCAGCATCGTTTCAGCTGTTCTGAGAAGTGATGGAAAGCTAAGAGAGATTTATTAAAATAGATTTGGTTTTAGGTTTTCTTTTCTGAGCGTGTGGCGGGTCGAGAGCAGAGAGAGTGTAATTAGTACTGTATGACTAGATTCAGTACAGGTATACAGGTGATAACGAACATGGATACCTCAGAGAAGACAGCTGGTGAGGAGCCTGCCGATTTCAGGATCCGTATCTCCAAATGTTGAGCATCGTTATTTGTGGATTCACAAAGACACCAGAAAAACTGAGCGGAGGCAGAACGCCCTATGATCTTCTTAGATTGAGACTCTAACTTTCTCTCACTCTCTGAACCTCCACTGAGGTCAAACATCTCAGCAATGTATTGGTTCCATATTTGTGAGATTGACCTGCGGTGTTTGGCTTCATCACAGATTTTTGAAGTCATTCCTTCTCCTGTGCTTTTATTGATAATATCATCACATGACCGTCAACTTTAAAAAGACGAAGGTCACATAACATGGTAATATATTTGTTTATTTTTTAATATAGCACTGTTGGTGCTTTTTTGCTGTTTAGCTCATAAAACCTCGAGAACTAAACAGATGAAGCTCAGATTGGCATAAATTTTCATAATTAAAGGAACCCCGGTTGGTAACACTTGTAAGTCTTAATATGATGTAATGACTCTAAATTATTAAGACACGTTGTTAAAAATCATAAAAGTATCAGATTTATTAATAAATTAACTCTTTTATTCTAAATATGTAACATATGGACACAGCCATTATTCCTGATGTGCAATGCCTGCTGGGTAGATGAGGTCAGATGGTGTCAGGTCTGAACTGGACTGTGGTGTGAAGGAGTGAGTGTTAGTTACTAACCTAGCTTAAAGAAAACCATGTACATTGTGTTGATGATGTTGTTTCAGTGAAAGGCAGCGTGAAGACTGATATTAGTCTAAACAGCTTCACAAACATAAACAAGGAGAATAGTTAGTGAAGCAGCGTGTGGACCAACACAGCTACCCAAAGACCCCCGCTCTGCTCTCCTCACTTCAGTCTGGATGAGTTTGAGTGGTTCAGTAGACCACCACTGGTGAGAGACTTGACGGAAGCTGAAAGTCCAGTCTTAGTAGTGAACATACTACTCACTAATAAAGGAGTGTGAAGCTCAGAGACACTCCCGTTCAGTGTATCTAGCTGTTTACTGAGAGTGAATGTTTCCTGCTAGAAAGCGGAGCTCCTTTAACAGACACTCTCCTTCTCCGTCAACACCAACACACAGCTTCACAACAACTCCAGCACTGTGTCACTCTCTCCTCCACCCTCTCTGTTCACCATTTACACTAACGTGGTGTGTGATGTCACCGCTGATGTCAGAAATGTTGAGTTCTAGTTCAAACTGTAAAGACTGAACAGTAGCATGTTTAGTAGCTAGCTGTGCTCGAGCGTGACGGCCGGTTACTGAAACCGTTTGACGTCACTACCCGCTGATCACGTCAGTAGATACAACAATGGAGACCCACGTGCAGCGGATTTTACACAAAATCTAATAAATCTGATACTTTTAGTGATTTTTAACACAATCTAATAAATCTGATACTTTTAGTGATTTTTAACACAAAATCTAATAAATCTGATACTTTTAGTGATTTTTAACACAAAATCTAATAAATCTGATACTTTTAGTGATTTTTAACAACCTGTCCTAATAATTTAGAGTCCTTACAACATATTAACTCTTACAGTGTTAGCAGCCGGGGTTCCTTTAAGAGTTGAATTTTGTTGTTTATTCTATGCAGCTCTTAGAGGACGAGCCTGAAGCAGCCAAATACAGTGATTACTTGTTTTTCTATTTAGCCATTAAAACCACAGCTAAGGATGGATATAGCTTAAACTCAAATAAACAAACATCACTCATTACTACACCCTAATGGTGTCAAAGGGTAGCACACATTTAATTTGACTTACTGAATGAAAATGCACTCAATTCAACTCAACAGCTGTAAAAGCTCTTTATGGAAAGCAACTGCAAATAACTGTAAACCAGTGATAGTAGCAGATCCAATCAGTATCCTGATCTTAATGGATATATCGATTATGTGGAGTCGTTAATAACAACATACTTAGAGCAGAGCTCTCAAAACACTTTACAGTTACAGGCTCCTGCACAATTTCCAACAAAGTTGAACGAAATATTGATTGAGGTGTAAATAATAATTGGACAGGTGAACTGGAGATTTGAAAATCCGTGATCTGATTTGAAGGCAGTTCCCAACATGAACGTTTGAAGAACACCAGATCCTAAACTAGTCGGCAGTATCCAAAATTACATTCCATTCAGTTAGAGACACTGTATTTCTTAGAAGAAGACTTTGTATGGAGAATACTTAAAACATGGTCTCAGTTTTATTCAGCGGGTAAGAGAACAGCCTTGCTGTCGGTGATTCTTTGATTTTTTTTTTTTTTTTATCCACCGATCTGTCTGACGAAAGCGTATGTAAAGGTTTTAATGAGTTTGGCAAAGTGAGAGTTTAAGAGAATTCTGTTTTACTTTGATATCTACGTTTGTTATTCAGATAATACATTTTCTAAGTATCTTTAAAGGATGGTATCTGTGTGTATACAGTGGAGATAAAACAAGTGTTCTTAAATGGTGAAATGGTCTAACGTGTCCTACCGAGATTCACTGTTCAATCAAAATGTAAATGAAATGTAAAATATTTATTTTTTTATAATCAGTTGTTCTGCTGCCCCCGAGGCTGACCAGCCCAAACCCACATGACTGTGTTGTGAAATGTAGAAATACAATATTTACAATTTAAGTAAAACCTCTAGTAAAACACTGCATTACAGTCTTCTCGCTTTGCGCTGGGTGGCCTCGGGGGCCTCCTTAGAAATACGAGACAAAGTGGGTGAATGTATACAGTTACAGTAACGTCCTCTCTGTGATGGACTCCACATCCAGTACAGTGTTTAACTGAGTAAACCAGACGCGTGTGCAGATAATCACATTTTTATCCAGGTGGTAGTATTTAGATACCAGCGTCACTCGTCAGATATCTGAGATGGTGAATCAGTTTATCACCTTTTTGTGTTTGAGGAAGGCGTGGCCTGTAACAAAAACATGTGTTTACATTCTGTAGAGCTTTTGCCGAACATGCAATTCCCCAATTAATAATTAAGTGTGTTACTACTCTCAAACACAGGATGTGAGTGCTACGTGAAGGAAGTTTGCAGTGTGATCATCATTTTGGTAATTTTGTTATTTTTTAATATCTGCATGATCAGAAACGTACCTACTGCTTTCTTTATAATGCTGCTGATAGAAACCAAAAGTTGTCTATGATGCCAATTTATGCTTTTCATTTGCCCCAAAGACTTACCTGTGTTTTTATATGTAACACAGATAATAATAAAAGTAAACTACATTAAAAGACAAAAGCACATTTTAGGACAATCATCACAGAATTATATTAAATTAAATTATATTAAAACAATGTTTTTGCATAATTGAGTCATTAAATGCTTCTGATAACTGGTTTCTGTTGCCATCATTATCAGTCCTGAACTGTTAAGTTTCTCTAGAATGTTTTTGTCCTGAAATTCTGAAAACTTCCTCTTCAGTGCCTGCTTATTGATTAACGCTTATAAAAACTCAGATATCAAAGTGAATCAGAACGTGCGTCTGGAAAACATAGATACAGAGTTTATTCTTCTAATGCAAGAAATATGCGTCTTGGTTCCGTCACGGTGGTACGTTATGTGTCTGCAGAGATTGAGGAACGGTGACGAACGTGAAGAAACAAGGAATCTAACATGATCTTCTGTTCCGTTGCTTCTGTGTACAGTCGGCTTAATCCATATTCTCAGATATTAAACAATAAAAAGTGAGTGTATTTTTATATGAGCTGAAATCTGATGAGCGTCTGCTGTTTCACCATATTTCTGGTCCTAGTAGTGTCTAACACTTCAGGTAACGTTTCCTAAGCAGTCACGAGGCTAACACGGCTCACGCCGTCCTCTCTTCAGCAAACGCTGATTTAGTAAGCATCTTTAAAAGCTAGCTAGCTATGCATCTATTCATCTGAGCCTCTGTTTATCCGTCTATCTGCGTGATGCATACATCTGAGGTTCAGTCACTCAAAATTCTGTGTGTGTATTCACTTGGATGCTCGTCCAGCAGTAGAGTGGATAAAAGCTGTGCATTATTTAAGAGATCAGCACTAAAAACTGGAGAAGTTGTTTAGCGCATCATGCACTCGTTTAGTGGCGTCGTCTCCAACACGACTGAGGACAGATTCAGTAGCTACTTTCAGATCACTCTGAATCTGCTGGCCTCTTGTCTCACATGAAGAACTATACGTATGAGTACAGTGTGAGTGTCTCGGTTTTCAGTATGATCTGGTTTACAGTCTCTAATTCTAATCCTACTGGAAACTAAGAAGCCAGTCATTTACTAGCTCTTATAAAACAGAGTTATCTGGTGCTGGAACTTTTAGTTCAATCAATCAGGAATTGCTGAAACAATGATTCGGGTAACCTGCGGGACATCAGTTTTTTAGTTACTAATAAGAACTGGGGTGCATCACTGCTGTGATCACTGAAACTGTGATTGTGATGCCTGATCCATTTTTAGTGCATGAAACTAGATAAGATAAGATAATCCTTTATTAGTCGTACGGTGGGGGAAACTCAGCACTCAGTACAAACAGTAAATAAATAAACAGTACAGTATAAACAATATAAATAATAAAAGTCAAGCGCTAACAATAAGTAAACTTAAGTATTTGAAAAGAGGGAGAAAGTTAGAAGAAACTCAAAAATGAGCCGGAGCTGCTGCACCTGTCAAACGTGGATACGTTGTCTGTCTAGTGATGCTCCGCAGTAGCCTAGATGTCATACAGCTGTGCGTGTGGTATAATATCTAAGATTGTTCACTGTTATTAGAAACACACGCTGATTAAATGATTAATGTTGTGTGCCAGATGCTGATCTGCTGTTGGTGCCAACATGTAAACTCCAGTTTAAAAAAAATAAAACACAACAGTAATAATAATAGAAAGAACAGGTTTAAATCCAAATATTGTGATTCACAGACAACCACACGTTAAATGGATGGATGTTTTAGGAGCAGGGTCGTCATCATTAGAATAAAAACAAACATGCAAGATGAGCAAGAAATGATTGTCTGTAGGTGATGTTGCAAATATGAAACATTAATAGAATAAAAGTATCTGTAGCAGTCCCGTGTAAACATGTTATAGCAGTGCTTTGTTTCATTTCCATAGATGGGCTTCTAGGGCTGTGTATCAGCAAGAACCTGCCGATACAATACGTATCGTGATACGGCGCTCACGATTCAATACATCACGATATACTGCAAGTAAAGTGATTTACTGTGATTTTTCAAATCCTACAATTAAAACACACCACTGTGTGAACAGGTTTATCAATGTTTACAATAGCACTGCACTCTTGTGCTGCTTGTTAATGTTGGAGTGGAGCTGAAAATGGATTACAACACTGCCATCTAGTGGTCAGAGGTTTAAACACAACACACAATGATTCACTGTCTGCCATCAATATTTTCTTACACCCCTATATGCTTCAACCCATCCAAGCTTTTTAACTCTGATCTGATCAAATGTTAGTATTTTTGCATGCAGCATCCACGCAGTTCAGCTTAGATATGAATTAATGCTGCACTGCTGCATTGCTGTGAGCACATAATAGTTTTTAATGAAGATTACATGGTGTCTAGTAAAGAGTTATGATCGGTTCTGTTTAATTAATGATATTAATTGATGATTTGGCTGGTTATTTTTAATTGGTATGGTATTATCGTGAGTTGGGCTGTATATTCATGTCTGTTTATGATGCCTATTAAGAAAGATATTAAGAAAGTGCTGAAAAGGAACAGTGGTTGATTGTGCCTAATAGAGCTGAAAACCTGATCCATTAAAATATACCTGTATCAGCCCCGATCCTGATCTCCTTCTGATTGAGACCTTCGTTTGCAGTACTGAACGCTGAATGTTCATTTCCATACGTACCTGTCTGCCTGTCTGGGTGGAATTATAACTTTGAGGGAGTGTAATAATTCAGCTCTCTCTAGTCACATAAGACTTGTGCTCGGTCTGCTGTGCTGGCAGAGCAAAGATAGTCTCGGGCGCCTGAATGAAAAAATGAAACCTTTCTATTCTCTGCAGTGCAAATTCAGGGGATGAACATGAAGTCATCCTCCGCAGCCTCCGCATTTCAATTTCCAAAAGCTCCAGTACAGTTTAATGAGCAGTAGCTAGGCTTTGGAAAAGTGATTGTGCTTGCTCTATGATCTGCTGGGATTTAGCAAACGCTGTGCACACACTACCTGGGAGTTTATTCTTCTGTGCTGTTTGTTTTCATTTTGAATTCGGTTACTAAATCTGTGGGCTCGTTGCTGGTTTCCCCCGAGCTATGACTAAAGAGAGTCTGGATGAGGTGAACAAGCTTGTTTCTGTGTAAGTGACATCAGAGCTGCATGATCAGGACACATCATTACACAGCAGTCACGGTGGGACATACAGCAGCTACGCTCGTATGATTTACAGAATGATAACGTGTATGATAGGAATGTGTGGAAATGCCATGCTTTCAGAATTAGAACCACAGGTTTCAGAAAGTTAGTACTTAGAAAATGTGTAGCTAGTGGTGTAATTCAGTGTGTTTCTGGACCTTCAGATGGAAAGTGATGGACTTTTAATGTGACTGTGAAATCCAGCGGCAGCACAGCTGCAGTGCTGAGCAGAATGAAATAAAAACCACACTCACCGTCCACTTTATTAGAAACCCCTACTCTGTAGGTCCACGTTGCTGGTGGGCAGTTAATCAATGACTAGAAATGGAAACCACTACATGCTTCACGAGACAATATCACGTTACTTGAGCCGTAAAATGATTCTGTAAATATGTGATATTGGGATTGTGGTACGGCCCATTGATTTGAATGTATTAATTTTTTTAATACTTACATTTTTTCATGTAAGCAATTTACATATTGCCTTTGACTGCATATCATTTCAGAGAAACAGAAATATTTAAAATGAGAAAACAACTGTTAAGTAACTGTTAAGTAGAGCTTCATTAAAGAAAACCTTGTTGCAGTAAACTGTGTACACAGCCGGTCAATAAATTAAAAACATTAAGCTTCTAATGGTCTTAATAACAGATCATTAAACAAACAAATAAAAATATGGAATAATTTGGGTAGTGTTTCCCTTTAATTTCTTTAACTAGTGAAGTGATGGAGAATTTTGGGTGAACTTGAGGAAATATTGTTTCTCTCAACAGTTAGACTGTGTTTACTGTGAGACTAAATATTATGTATAAGGTTTATATCCGGCTCTACCCGGCCCACTTTATTTACTCGATTCTTAAGCTAATTTTTTATTTGGAGGTTTAATTTTCGCTGTCTAAAGAAAATTTTGTTGATTAATTTTTTTACACACTTTGACTGCAGCAGCTGTTTGAACATTGTGGGAAAGTTTAATGGACCAAAATAATTTGGAAGGATTTCTGGTTCTCTTCACTTACGTTGAAAGTAGAGAAGGTTTTTGGCCTCTGCTGTCGAGTTACCAGCAGCAGTACAGTGGAGTCTCCTCGAGGCTCTCTGGGGCTGCGTGGTGTGATTTTTGTAGGAACATTTCGTCAACACATGGTCATTAATTATCAATATTTTATTATATGAATGTAAAGTGAGGCTTTATGACTGTCTGCTTGATAATCCCATGTATCTGCAGTAAAAATGATTGAAATGAGATGATCCGACTAAAATCTTTAATTGAATAAAACAGATATTTTGCAGAAAGGATGTAATAAATAGAAATATATTTCACTACATGTTATTGCAGTAGTTTGTAGAATATTGCAATATTTTAATTGCAGCTATGATGTATCGTGACTTCAGTATCGTGGTAATATTATATTGTGAGGCTTTTGTTGATTCTAACCTCTTATATTGGCTTCATCAGATATTTATATTCTCAGATTTTACATAAATTAGACACTGATCACCATACAATCATATATAGTTTTTTTTATTTATTCTGAGTTCATGTTAGTTGTTTAGTATTCAGTTAAATGTTATTTAGCGTCACTACAGTCGCTCAGTATCTCAGTATCTCAGTCGCTCAGTATCTCAGTATCTCAGTCGCTCAGTATCTCAGTATCTCAGTCGCTCAGTATCTCAGTCGCTCAGTATCTCAGTATCTCAGTCGCTCAGTATCTCAGTCGCTCAGTATCTCAGTATCTCAGTATCTCAGTATCTCAGTATCTCAGTATCTCAGTATCTCAGTCGCTCAGTCGCTCAGTATCTCAGTATCTCAGTATCTAAGTATCTCAGTATCTCAGTATCTCAGTCGCTCAGTATCTCAGTATCTCAGTATCTCAGTATCTCAGTCGCTCAGTATCTCAGTATCTCAGTCGCTCAGTATCTCAGTATCTCAGTATCTAAGTATCTCGGTATCTCAGTATCTCAGTCGCTCAGTATCTCAGTATCTCAGTATCTCAGTATCTCAGTCGCTCAGTATCTCAGTATCTCAGTATCTCAGTCGCTCAGTATCTCAGTATCTCAGTATCTCAGTATCTCAGTCGCTCAGTATCTCAGTATCTCAGTATCTCAGTCGCTCAGTATCTCAGTATCTCAGTCGCTCAGTATCTCAGTCGCTCAGTATCTCAGTATCTCAGTCGCTCAGTATCTCAGTATCTCAGTATCTCAGTATCTCAGTATCTCAGTCGCTCAGTATCTCAGTATCTCAGTATCTCAGTATCTCAGTATCTCAGTGGATGGCGCTGAGGCTGCGGTAGAAGTTTGTAGTTTGTGGTGCGGTAGTGTAGCGCGGGCCTGTAATGTGAAGAATGTTAATAATGTGAATAAGTGCTAAATAGAGCTGCTGAAGTTCGATGGCGGCTGCTTAACAAGGCCGCTCTCTGTTCTTGTGTCTCTCCTTTTGAATAATTCACGTCTTCTACACAAGGTCGTTGAGCTGGTCTGAAAAGCAGCGCTGGGCTGCCGCTCTGCCAGGCCTGCTGTCTGTGTGAGCAGGTGATTGTTGGACGGAGGAATCCGAAGCTCCTCAGCACATTTACACGTTCTACATCCATCTCCCTCCCTCTGCTTGATCTGTGTGCTGCTAGGAGAGCTATCTTACCCTCTCAGCGTACTTATGGAGCGCCGAAGCAGAAACCATTAACCGTGTAACCTCCAGGGCAGCGGCTTTAGGCAAAGCTCATTACAGACCATAATAAACATTGTTGGTAAGACAACATAAAACAACCTTTCTTTCAATTATGTATTAAAACTCGGGAGCTAGTTTGTGGTACAAGTCATCGCCGCGTGCAGCCGACTGTGACGCACCGCGCACACATGCGACTCTGAGCAAATTTATGATGTACATTAGTGGTTAATTTACCGGCTTTAAATACCATTAAAGCTCCGGCCGTGTTCACAATTTACAATGCAGTGAAATCCTTTATTGTTAATTCCTGTCCACGTTGATGATCATGATCACAGACGACTCCACAGAAGACCAGCTGGACTCAATTCCATTCAGTTTCCTTTAGCATGAGATATATATATACATATATTCAAGATTCTAGATTCAAGAGTTTTATTAGTCACAGCAGAAACAGACAGTTACACTGTACAATGAAATTCTTACTTTGCTGCTCCTCCGTTCACCAATAGATAAATATAACAAAAAGAAATAAATATATAAAATATAGAAAGTATAATATATTGTACGTTGAAGTTAATAAAATGTAAAAAAAAATTAAAAATGAATGTTACATGTGCTTTTATATATATATATATAAGCACATGTAACTTTTTATTTTAATTTTTTTTTAATTAAGCACTTTTTCAACAGATGTTTTCACAAAGCAGAACTTTTAGCAGCGTTGGTGGGGTGAAGGCTACCACTTTCTTCCTGCTAGTCGTTGAAACCTGCCACGGCATCTTGATGAACTTCCATTAACACAAAGTTTTTGGACAGCTGAACACCATACACCAGTTTTATAACACCAGCCCACAGACGCCTGTGCTGACCAGCGTAATGCTGAGTGATGACGGAGAGGCAGGACTAAACTACCCACCCAGAGAGAGCAAACCAGTAGCCTTGTTTTGGACTCCTGGCTACGGATGACTGTAGCATCCTCAGGGATCGAACTTGTGATCTCTTGATGATGGCCCGCTGATCAGTGGAAAGTGGCTGTTATTGGAGCCTCACTGACCACAAATCATTCAGATACGTGTCTGACTGTGAGCGTTATATAATGCTAATCTCTGCTACACAGTTGATGCACTTTTACAAGCACAACACACACCACCATGTTCCTACCACGTTAGTCGTCCACCAGGCAAATAATATCTAGCCAGTGGTGGTTCTTTGATGGTTCCTTTCCGCTGGTGTGTGGGGTACTGGGGAGATGATAAGTTATACAGTGTAAATGATAAGTAACGCTGGCTCTGTGATGGTGTTCTTGATCAAACGTGATGTGGTGTTTAGTTATTTAGTTTAGTGTATGCAGCCTGTATGTCCTACAAACAGTGCTGAGGTGATTATGATCTAGGATTGTGATGGAGTAGAACATTTGAAACAGCACTGTAGGCCCTCACAGCGTGTAGCCATACTATTATCTAACACTACAGTTACAATCCATTAACGTCCACACCGCTAACTGAGCCGTCTCCACAAAACAAAACGTTAATGTAAAGGAACATTATGTCCGTTCATAGAAATCTTAATGGCTGTTATAGCTCAGTCGCATAAGAATTCTAAACAGGCTACGCTAGAAGATTCGCTGCTGACAGTTGTGTAGAGCGTGAAGTATTCGGGACACAAACAGGAGTGATTAAAATGAAGATTTAAAATAAAATTAAAAGTCAAGAATAAACTGTTGGTCTACAGCTGCTAAAAAGTTAGTAATGATGGTTTTACAGATTAGCAGATTAGCAGTTCACAGCCAGCATGTGGTATTTATGAACAAATAGCCTGTTACGGAAATCAGAACTGTAAAACACACTACTGCCCCCAACACCTGCTGTTCACCTTACCTGCTGGAGATGAAAGAGAATAATTCTGATCATTAAAGGAGAACATTGATTGTTGAAAGGAGTTTTGTTAGTTATATTAAAAACAAAAACTGCCTTTTGGACAATATCAGCCAAAGAATGATTTCAGAACGTTCCTCTGGCGTTCCTGAGGTGTTAACAGTGCCACGTCTCTTGTAGTGAAACTGTCTATCATAGTGTTTCCACTGAAGCTCCTTCACTGGTAGCCAGGCATGTTCTGTGTTCTGAATAAATAATTCATGGTTTGCGCTGGAGGGAGGAGGTTTAATGGTATGAAAGTGAAAGTCTGACGCTAGACTTTGACTTTGCTGTACTATGGATAACGTGATGTAATGGTGAGCAATGGGAGAATATTTTATCTTAATTGTAATAAACTGTTATTTGTTGTAATAAAGATCATTGTTTATGCTTGAATAGCTTATTAAATCTAATTAAGAGTGTACTGAGAGTTTAAGGGTGATCTGTTTAGTGTTCTACACGCGTCTGTTTATTGTATGTTCTGTTGCTGCAGTTTTGCTGTGTTTGTTTTATTCACTCGTTTATATGATATAAAAGATTCATCAGCCAGTAAAACCCACTGAACAGACGAGCTGCCTTTGTGGGATGTAGTAAAACAGCTGAGTATTATTTAATTAAGTGTAAATTGCAAAATAGAATTCAGGAAAAGTGAGCAGACAAAAACAAAAACAATACAAACAAACAAACAAAAATAAAGAATAATATTTACACAATAAAGAAAATGGCTTTGTATCAGCCAATATCATTTGTTAACTTCGTGGTGCCTAAAAAAGGAATAATAATAATAATAATAATAATAATAATAATAATAATGATAATAATAATATTTGTTATTTTTTAGTAATACCGTTAAAGGAGTGGAAAATATTAATAAATACATCTCCGTTGTAATTCCTGCTTCTACTCTGCAGAGATATCTGTTTGATTTTCCTTCTTTATGTAAATAGAATCCAGGAAAAGTCAGTACGTATCTCAGTTTTTTATAGTTATATGTTTTTTTGTATAGTTATATAGTTTTTTATAGTTTGGTGATTTGTTATTGTGCTCCTGTTGTGATTGTGTGATTGTATTTATCTAATTATCTGAGGATCTTTTCTGGTTCGTGAACAGGTTTTTGTCTGCGCTCTGGTTTTTTACTTTACAGGAAGCTTGTACTGTAAGACCTCTGAGTATTTGGGGAAGTATTTGGGACCAGCTCAGTGGAGGTTTAATGTTCAGATATGGGGAATGGAGTTGACGGTGTTTGTCAGCGCTCAAAGAAGCAAACATGGCGACGTGCTGGCCCTCAGAGCTTTCCTATTAGCACGAGCGCTCCCCTTGCGTTTATCAACCCATTAGCTGTAGATTTTCGGGGAATGAGTGTTAATAAGTGTTAATGAGTGCTAATGAGAATAAAGCAGTGCAGATTACTGCCAGCAGTGTGACCAAGCTTCATTCTGTGGTTGGTTGCTCTGTCTGGGTTCATTTTGGTCTTCCTCGAAATTTCTTATGGCTTTAATATTTTCCGCCCCTGCAGCTCAGCTTAAAGTGGGGTTTTGATCTAACAGATCTTAAAAGGCTGAGGGGCGTTTCATGCAGTGGACACTCAGTTTTTATTATTATTTATTTTTTGGCTGCTGGAGGCCACGGGGAGGTGCAGAGATGCTAGCGTGTGGTTCTACGTCAGCTCACTGTGTCCCGGTTCAGACGTGGTTTACGGTGATTTGTGTAACGATGCTTCTCTTAATTAGAACCGTACCTGCTGCTGAACTTGCTAAAGCCATGCTAACTGATGTAGCTGACCTTTGCTCGGAGCTCTAGCTGTAACTTGGTGACCTTTGCAGTAATACCTTTACACTGCAGTAATAATAGTAACAATAATAATAATGTTATTCTTAATAATAATAATAATAACTAGAAAAGTGTGCAGCTTCAGCAGTGCGAGGAACGAGGGATGAATAAACGACAAGTAGACGAGTGTGGGTCAGCGTGTTTGGGGACCTGTCGTGAGTGAGTACATGTGATTTTGGGTCTGAAGGTGAAACGAAATGATGTTTGGGTGCTTACAAAAATTAATGAAACCCTATGGGGGGAAAGTAATGACAAACAAACGAGTGCAGGTCAAACCAACAGTGCAGTCATGTTTGGGGGTCTGCCCTGAGTCAGAGTCAGTGAAACTGAAGTACCTTAAATTGGCGTGCAAATATCCATTCATTCATTCTCTACAGCAGGGGTCACTAATAGGTGGACCGTGGTCCGTATCTGGACACAGAAGTTGTCCAATGTGGACCCAAACTGATAAACTACTGAGAATGAGGTGGAGACACACGTTTTATTTACTTTCTCTATAAATAAACACTTTAAGATGAACTTCTTTTAAAAGCATTCTGTTTTTTTAATGTAGTGAGTAAAAAACATTTATTATTAATTTATAAATAATTAATTCAGTTCAGTATTTAAACAGTAAATATACTGAAATATACTGAAGGGTATGTGTGGTGTGTTGGTGTTTCAGTAGCTGATGGTATAAGATGCTGATACTAGATACTTCAGTAAACAGGATACACCACTGAATCAGAACACACGTTAGAGATGATGATGGTCCGGACCGGCCTGAGGAGATCTCCTCTAACTGGACCTTACTGACTCTAATCAAATACTCCTGCTTCTGGAAAATTCTGGAATCTGGAATCCGTGCATCTGATCAAAAAGCTGTATACAAGCCCGAATCACACAATCTGACCAGACAGTCTGGAGTTGGAATGGAGTTGATATTTCAAAGCTGTGGGACTCGGTGAAGATCTGGCAGAAACTATAAAACGAATAACAATATGGTTGTGCAGCCATAACTATATAAACTTCATCTCCAAATAAAAGAGGTCTAATGATGTTCACTCTTTAATCACTGTTGGTCAGTTACTGAGGTTATCCACGCTCTGTTCAGAGCAGTGTTTTATTACAGTAACAGTCCTGTAACAGTCCTGAGGAGTTCTCTGTCTGTTCTGGATTCCTGCATATTTCATGTTATGTGTGTGACAGCAGGCTGACTGTGTCTGAGCTACAGATCTCCACCTGGTCTTGAAAGAGAAATTTAAAAACAGGTGTAGAGTCGTGCCAGTCGGTTGTTCTAAAGGACTCGTGATGAAACTACATCATGAAACTACATCACGCTAAGGCTGCACGTTTCACTACTTCCTCCCTGTGAGCTGCTGAGCTACACGGTCTGAGGTTGAAGTAATGGAGCCAACAAGCTTAACACAAACACGAGGAAATGAGAGTTCAGTGAGGAAGTGTGTGTTAAAGGCACATTGTTTTTCTATCATAATCAAATTCTCTAACCTCATAGTGTTAATAACAGTGACTATAAACAAACTATTGATTTAGCACAATACATTTTGTTCACCGATACGTGTGTAAAAATGATCTCAGAATTGTTTTAGACATTAGCACACTGCCCCTAGCACCTCTCGCTAGTACACTAAATTTAACTACAGTGAATCACGACTACGATGCATGTTTGTGAACTGTGAAATCAGCTCGCTGTCCTGCTGGGAGTGTAACAGATCACTAAACTGTTTAGACCGTATCACGGTTTTAAGTCAAAGATCAGATGAGTTTCTGGATCAGCAGAATAAAGGAGGACCAATATTACATGGCTTTACTTTTATTACTGAAAGACCTGAAAGAACACCAGGATCTTAAATCAAAACAACATTCAAGATGTTCAAAACGGTCAGTACTCAGTTGTTAAAGTAAAGAAAGCTTCTTCCTACTCTTCATTTCACACTAGCATAGTTTGGCAAACTTCGGCGTGTTAGATCAGTACCTCCTACTAATCCGAATAGTAAGATCTAACTTAAACTTAAACTCGTTTCTATTTGGCTCTGTAAGGATTTGTTTTGGGGGTTTATTTATTGGAACTTATCTATATACCTATACCATATTATCTGCATCTTATAACACAATCCTTACTCACTACTACTGGCAGGTTTGGCACTCCCTTACACAGAGTTACTGCTTTCACCCTCTCCAGTGGCCCACACCAGTTGAGTAGGTGATAGGTTTGGACGGTGATGTAAACTTATTTGGATAATTGTGGATAATTGTCTCCAGAATAATTGCAATAAATTATATTATCGTGTAATAAAACAAACAGCCTCACTGAGGCGCACTGAGGCACTTTTACGTGAAATGTAGCAAAACTGAATGAACTGGTTTTGTGTGATGTAGAGCGCAGCGCTGCACTGGCCTGGCTTAAGACTGAGTATACTTTAGCAGCAGAGTGCAGCTGGTGCAGGACTCCACTGATGGCACATAAAACCTGTAGGATTTACTTCATGCTATTTATGTTGGTACTGAATGGTTCTCAGTACGGGTGGGCGATATGGCCCTACAATAATATCATGACATTTCATGGTATTTTTGTGATAACTATTTTTTTTTTTTTTTTTGTGTAATTTTTACAAAAGACATACAATTTTTTTTTTAATATTTTAAGAATACACTACTGCAACTAAATGAAAATTTAATTTTATTATTGCATATGATATGATATGGCACACCCCTAACTGAGATATTAAAAAATACAAGAATTTATCAGATTGTAACAGAAGTCAATGATCCAGAATGTCAGGATACTAAATAATACACTCCATATATCTCCATATATCCAGGACTGAAGTAAAGTGAATGATACTGGAGATAAAATCTGTCTCTAGTAGATATAGAATGGGAAATGAGAAAAGTGTGAATTTTTATTTTTCTAAAAACAGTAAAAGTAGTACCTGATGTGATAATTAGTGATGGTGATATGGTGTGATATTTCAGGGTATAATATCGTTCACCATATTCAAAACTGTTGGAGATATTATAGTGTATGATACGATATGGCACACCCTTAATTCTCAGAACAACACGAGGCGGTACAAAGAATAACCCCGGAGAAGTAAAGCAAACCTCTGTTTCACAATCTCTGTAATCTTTTAGAGACAGATCATGCAAACAGCTCTGGAGGTGAAGCTACTCCACAAGAACAAATTCAGATTTATGTAGTGAGCGCCAACTCCAAGATACAGAAACTAGCCCATTGGCTCCTTCTCCTGTACAAGCTCCTCCCATTTTCTCCACAGTCTCCAAGTCACAAGAACCAGATCTGTTTTACCATCATATATCCCAGCATTCTTTACCAGACTAAAACTCTGCATTTTATATATATATATATATTTTTTTTTTTTTTTTTTTTTTTTTTTTTTTTTTATTTGATGGATTATTTTATTTGATGGATTATTTGTATTGTAGTGATTATTTATATTTGCATGAAATTAGATGTTTATATTTTATTATCACATATGTACAAATAAAAACGTGGCGAGTCACATTACATGATGGAGAGCAGTTGTTGATAATTTACATGATATCGTCATGTATTTTAAATGATCACAATATTTGTTAATATTGTTTATTGGCACAAGGCTAGTAGGCAAGCTGACCAATCAGCACCCTGTGTTAATTTGGAGGAGGAACATAAAGACACAGGAGTTCTTTTTATTTTTAATCAAATTTTGGTTTGTAAATATAAATATAAAAAATAAAAAAGAATATGATGAGCATAACTGGTTACGCTAAATAATATTAAATAGTACGTGTGCTTTTTGTTATAAGTGGAATCTTTCATGTAGAGCATGCGTAGCTAGGTTACGTGCAGGTTGTGTTCATCAGTCTGTTTGTTTTAAACTGTATTTATTGATAAGCAGGATTTGATCTCTGGCCACGAGCAGAGACGAACACAGCCCCTCAGTTTTAACCTCACTCGTTCTTCACTGTGTTCTATGGGTGAACTGATGTGTCCCTGAGGCTGTCTCTCCAGACTTGAGCTGCCATGGTGACGCCTTTGTGCTTTCTAAAATGTAAAAGTTGTGATTAATAAAGACTCGATTGTTAGATTCTTTTTAGAATCTGCACAGTTTTCCCCTCTCAGAACTCGAGCCTCGACTGCGCTGTCCTGACTCTGCTCTTCAGAACTCACTGGATTTCTGATTTTTAGGTAATATTTGGGACGTTAGCTTATTGGAGGCGAGGGTTGGATATCAGTTATAATTGTTCAATACTGATATCAATACCACCAAGCTGACTTTTTTAAACAATGCTTTTAATCTGAGCTACATGATAAAATCAATATCAGTATCAGTAGATACGGTTTCAGTGGTTTCAGATAGATGTTTTTGTTTTTAAACTGATAATTGGTAATATTATACTCCAGAAACATGATGACGCTGGGCTATTATATAAACAAAGCCAGCGTCAGACCAAACAGCTTCTCAGGTGAATTACAGTCACAGCGTGTACTCAGTGTTGGAATGAAGTAATGCCAGTGTTGTCTAAGTTGCAGCATGCCTACATTATCTTAATTGTTTGGTTTAAGGTGGTCTAAATTAGAGATGGACCAATCAGCGTTTTTGAGGCTGATTCCGATCGCTGATCACATTCCAGTGCGATTGGCCGATAGCCGATACTGATCGAGGGCGGGGCTATATACCACGACAGGGCTACATGTAGTTATTAGTGCAAGCAAGTCATAAAACATGATCTAAACTGTTTATTACCATTTTAACGAGCTCATATATAACAGCATAATATTTTTAACAAATTTAACAGTAAATAAACAAAGTACATCAAACAAATATCCCCAATACTGTAATCAATACATTTAGACCCTTAATTTAAAACTAAAAAAAGTTAATTAAATAAATACAGTAAAAACTGCAGTCATTAAACTCAGACTCTGTTATTTTAAACTAAATCTGTAATCATTAAATGTAGAATATTGAATTACTGCTGCTGTTCTGTTTGTACCGGTCAGATCTGGTCTGTAGGTTTCTGGGTTATTAGTTTGTGTTAGCTGTGTGTGTTCTAGCTCTGCTGTTACTGATACTCACTGTATTCAGTGTGTGGTGTCTCTGAAGTACCGTATCAGATTAGTATGTTAAATATCTTTGTTTTGGTTCCAATGAGAGACTCTGATTTTACTAATTTTACTAAACATCCTGGATGAGTCTGAATCACATACGGTAAACACTGCCAGACGGACGACATGTTTTCTATCAGCACATGCCGTGACGCCACAACCTGTTCTTGCGAGGTGCACTGCTTTAGTCAGTCTGGGAAAATAAAATGGTGTGTTTTTCCACCTAGTGGTTCAGTTAGGAATTGCAGGGAGCTGGTCGGAGGGGGTTTTTACGGAGGGCTCCTCTTCCGGGATGAAACTCTAGCTGTAAATACAGAAATTAGGCTAATTTGTTTAACGGCATCAATCAGCTCTCTGGATCGGCTAAACTGGAGACATATCAGCCGATCACTGATCATATATTTTCATTAATAATCGACCGATACATAGCCGATCGATCCTTCCATCTCTAGTTAGAATAGCTGTCTTTTTTAGATTAAAGTCCAGAAAACATAAACCGTGTTTAATATTATTATAAGTTTCTTGTCTTAGCAAATAGCGTAGTTGTAACACTTACACTCAGTCTAGCTTCCACCTCCACTCCAGATGAAAAATTAGCAGATAAAACATAACGAACATGAGTAGATGCTTATCAGTGGCTCAAACATACGTTGCTGATCTTCCAAATAGTTAGTTTATTAATTAACTGACCTTATAAACCAGGTCTTACGGCTTCACCCGTCCGTTTATACACATTACCTACAAAAACATTCCTTGTTCTTGTTATGTTACAGTAAACCACCTGAAGGTATATACACCTATACCATTAGACTTCCAGTAGAAATAACGAAATTCCAGTATTCACATCAGGGCGTGAAGGAAAAGCCAGTGGAGTTCTGTCTGTGCAGTCCCTCAGTGGTAAAGAATCTTTTTAATTTTTAGTCTATTGTTGCTTTCTCACTAGTGATGATAATTTAATAATTTGCAGAGCCTAATGTAACGTTGTAGAAACATCAGAAAGTATATTAATGTGGACAACGTTTAACAGACAATGAACATGAGATGGAAATAGAAGAAGAGGGGAAAGGACAGACCAGCTGTAGTCCAAAGAGGGCAAATGTTCTCCATCATTATTCTTAAACACTGGCATCATCATCTGTGCCCTTTTCGGAGCATTAGCATGAGAAAAAGAGGACAGCGCGCTGTATTACAACGAGCTGCTGCTGCCATTTACAGCCCCACTGTCCTTCCAGCTTTTGGTCAACTTCAGGAACGTTTTAAATAGGAGGGCATCAGACTGTCAGGAGAGATGACATCAGATGTCAGAAGGAGCCAAATTAATGGATGAGTGCAGAATGACACATCACATTTCACATTTCAGCCCACGTTGAGAGGTTGAGCTGAGATAATCTGAGTGGAAATACACACTTTTCAAAATGAATTCATTAAAACAGGTTTTACAAACAGCCTGAGGTTAGCCAACGACTGGACTGGGCTTCCTTTTAGTATCCAGAATCTGAAGGACAGGTTCTGAATAACAATTCAGTAAAACAGAAATTTAATGTTTTTAATGTTACTTTAAAGTGTGACAGTTTAGCTCACGAACAGAGGAGTCCAGTAATGAAGTACAAGTACTTTATTATCTTACTTAAGTAGAAATGTTATTTATACTTTACTGGAGTAATTATTATTCAGCTGACTTTTTACTACTCCTTACATTTACACTCCATTATCAGTACTTTCTACTCCTTACATTTAAACTCCATTATCAGTACTTTCTACTCCTTACATTTACACTCCATTATCAGTACTTTCTACTCCTTACATTTACACTCCATTATCAGTACTTTCTACTACTTACATTTACACTCCATTATCAGTACTTTCTACTCCTTACGTTTACACTCCATTATCAGTACTTTCTACTCCTTACATTTACACTCCATTATCAGTACTTTCTACTCCTTACGTTTACACTCCATTATCAGTACTTTCTACTCCTTACATTTACACTCCATTATCAGTACTTTCTACTCCTTACATTTACACTCCATTATCAGTACTTTCTACTCCTTACATTTACACTCCATTATCAGTACTTTCTACTCCTTACATTTACACTCCATTATCAGTACTTTCTACTCCTTACATTTACACTCCATTATCAGTACTTTCTACTCCTTACATTTACACTCCATTATCAGTACTTTCTACTCCTTACATTTACACTCCATTATCAGTACTTTCTACTCCTTACATTTACACTCCATTATCAGTACTCTCTACTCCTTACATTTACACTCCATTATCAGTACTTTCAACTCCTTACATTTACACTCCATTATCAGTACTTTCTACTACTTACATTTACACTCCATTATCAGTACTTTCAACTCCTTACATTTACACTCCATTATCAGTACTTTCTACTACTTACATTTACACTCCATTATCAGTACTTTCTACTCCTTACATTTACACTCCATTATCAGTACTTTCTACTCCTTACATTTACACTCCATTATCAGTACTTTCTACTCCTTACATTTACACTCCATTATCAGTACTCTCTACTCCTTACATTTACACTCCATTATCAGTACTTTCAACTCCTTACATTTACACTCCATTATCAGTACTTTCTACTCCTTACATTTACACTCCATTATCAGTACTTTCTACTCCTTACATTTACACTCCATTATCAGTACTCTCTACTCCTTACATTTACACTCCATTATCAGTACTTTCAACTCCTTACATTTACACTCCATTATCAGTACTTTCTACTCCTTACATTTACACTCCATTATCAGTACTTTCTACTACTTACATTTACACTCCATTATCAGTACTTTCTACTCCTTACATTTACACTCCATTATCAGTACTTTCTACTCCTTACATTTACACTCCATTATCAGTACTTTCTACTCCTTACATTTACACTCCATTATCAGTACTTTCTACTCCTTACATTTACACTCCATTATCAGTACTTTCTACTCCTTACATTTACACTCCATTATCAGTACTTTCTACTCCTTACATTTACACTCCATTATCAGTACTTTCAACTCCTTACATTTACACTCCATTATCAGTACTTTCAACTCCTTACATTTACACTCCATTATCAGTACTTTCAACTCCTTACATTTACACTCCATTATCAGTACTTTCTACTCCTTACATTTACACTCCATTATCAGTACTTTCAACTCCTTACATTTACACTCCATTATCAGTACTTTCAACTCCTTACATTTACACTCCATTATCAGTACTTTCAACTCCTTACATTTACACTCCATTATCAGTACTTTCTACTCCTTACATTTACACTCCATTATCAGTACTTTCTACTCCTTACATTTACACTCCATTATCAGTACTTTCTACTCCTTACATTTACACTCCATTATCAGTACTTTCTACTCCTTACATTTACACTCCATTATCAGTACTTTCTACTCCTTACATTTGCAAATTTATCAACATTAACATTTTAATATAACATTATAGTCATTATGGCTTTTAGAAGAATGGGGTTTTTGAGGAGGTGGGCTAGTGCACTATAGACCCCTGTGGTGCGGCCTTAGCTTTTGTTCTTAATATAATTTTTTTCCTTACATTACTTTTACTGTTATGCTTTAAGTAGTTAAGTAGTAGAAATCAGTACTTTTACACTTTTACTGGAGTAAAAAGCTTCAGTTGATACTTCAACTTCTAAAGTATTTTTAAACCCTAGTATCTATACTTCTACCTGAGTATCTATACTTCTACCTGAGTAATGAATGGGAATACTTTTGACACCTTTGCTCACGAATACCTTACTCAACCTCAGCTGCAGAGTTGAGGAGACATGCTATATGTGATAAATGAAGTGGTAATAATTAGCATTGCCGTGGTAACATACTTGTATTGGCACCAGAACTGCAGCCTGGGTATCGATATCCTTATTGGAGAACCGCAGTACCATGAAGCTGTCTTTGTAGACAGAACTAAATCAGACAGATCAGATTGGTGGGTAGTAGTACAGATGCTGGTGGCAGTTTTAAGTCATAATCCAATTAGTGTCAGTAAAATGTCACAAATGAGCCACACAGCGCTACAGTGAGAAATACACACAGAACGCCAACCATTCCTCATCTCCTGCGGTGTAGTTGGTGGTGTAGTTGGTGGTGTAGTTGGTTATCGAGGGAATGAACTTTAAAGAGGTTTCTGGAATGAACCAGAGGTCTCTTTGAGTAATGATAGCTTGTAGCCAAGATTTAGCCAGTGGCACAACAGCCTGCTAGTTCTGCTGGTGCGTCAACAGTGCGTATGGAATACTTGTGTGAGACGGATGATTTGAGAACATCTGATGGAAAACAGGCATCAGTAGCTTTAATAAGAACAGGCAACAGTCTGCAGACAAATCCGAGAGTCCAGAAGCCAAGTTCAAAAGTCTAATTATTCAATGGGGCGACAAAGACTCTGCAGTGAGATTCTAACAACGCCTCGTAAAGAGTGGAGTGAAAGAGGAGGCGTGTCTCAATCGACTGCTTAGTCTGCAGGTACTAGATTGGAGCCAGTCTGCAGCTCCGTTTACTGACGGAGGTACTTTTCGTGACTCTGATCTGTGTTTTTGTCTGAGTATGTACTGTATGTATTCTTTCCAGTCGGGAGGAATTAGAAGTAGCGCTAACGTCTGTTCACCAGCAGTAGCTACACACACAACCGTATTTGTCCCTCCGCTTTGAATCCATCCACGGCTCCAGTTGAATTATGGGATAGCACAGTGTGCTGTGGTCTCCAGATTCAGTAGGTTATTCAGGTAATGTCTGGTTCACACTACACGACTTGAGCCTGGCTTTTCAGACGCAGACAGTTTTGGTGATCCCTCGACGCTTGCTCAGTCGTGTAGTGTGAACTGCTGAGTTCTCACCGACTAATCACAAACGCCCAGCAGATATCTAGCACATTTACTATGTAGGCCAGTCGGCGACTGTGAGTCAACAACAGCGTCTAGCTACAGCCAATAAGATCACTCAGAGAGAGAACCACGTCACCGTTTGTATGTTTTCATTAATAAAATATTTACTTAGAGCTCTCTCTGCAGAACAGACCGTCCCTGCTGACCCCGTGTCTTCATCCATCTTCTCCTCCATGTTCGTTTCTTTATCTTCTTGTATTTGTCGCTGCAGATCAGCGCAGTGACGACTCGTATTGCTTGTTTGTTTGATGTCTGTTTTGTAAATAACGTATGGTCTACGTGTTATCACTAGTTCTCGTATTCGTTTAGTTCTAACGAGAGTTTAGTTTTCGTGTGTTCTCGTGACAATAAACGTGTTTTTGGAACAGCAGCCAGAAGAGTCGGCGAGTGAAAGTCGTGTAATTGGTGACCCCGTGTTCCCGACCAGTCCTGTAGTGTGAAAGTCACAACAACTGAAAGACTCACTATTACAGCTCAACCAGTCGTGTAGTGTGAAGCAGGCGTAAGGTTCACGTACTGCTCGATGACTACTGAGTATTCAGATATACTGGCCGCGCCCACCTACTGATTTCATCTACTGAGTAGGAGGCAAGTAGGCGATTTCAGACCCACCCAGACGTATAAAAGCTGATATGGGGGAGCGTGAGTCAGGTGTGATTGAGTCATTGCTAGGGTAACAATTAATACTCATGGGACGAGGACATCTCTGGTGGAGAGGCTGGGAATTACACATGAATTCATCAAGCACTTTATCAGGAACACCTGTACACCTGCTCATCCAACTGTGCAGTGCAGATACAGGTAGCAGCTTCAGGTAATGTTCACAGAATAGGAAACACATGTGAACTCTGATTTTGACTGGTACCTGATTGTTGGTAACTGTTGATCTAAGAGTCTCTAGAGTTACTCAGAGCGGTGCAATAAGAAAAGAAACCTCCAGTTAGTTGTGTGGATGTCCTAGTTCTTCCCGAAGATACACGAGGGAGTTAAGGTCAGGGCTGTCCACAGGCCAGTCAAGTTCTTTCACACCAGTCTACCGTAACGTTGTGTTCTCCGTCCTGAAACTGATAAGAAAGACCGTATTTCTCATAATTATGCCCGATTGACTTGCTTGTAAAAGTTCTACTGCCGGCTCTGACTATTGCTTCACCACGGTTCAGCAGTTTAAGTCACAGGAGTCCATTAAGGCTTTCTGATGAAAGTGCTTAGCTGTGGCGCTCGGGCATAATGTGAGTGGACAACAGCATAATGGCATTCCCGTTTTCCATACCTGCGTTTTTGCTTTCCATTTCAACCGCCTCATTACTCGTGAGTACAAAGTGAAAGAAAAGAGAACGACTTCAATTTGAGGAAATTGAATTAACAGAGAAAGTGTCTTTGAGCCGTGCACTAAATCTGACTTTACCGTGCACTGTAAATACCAAATTCAGTTTTAGCCTCCTTTAACCTTCTCCAGGGTCCTCAAATGCCATAAAATAGATTTGAAATGTTATTTGGAGGGAAATGGATGTGTCTTAAGAAATTATAAATCTAACGACACCTTACTGTGTTGGTTAGTGTTGGTGTGATATGTGAATATGTCACCATAAATTCATACTCTCATTATGTTCATATAATTACTTAGGCACTCTTGGTGAAATGTTTGAGGTCAAGACTGTTCACTTGCTCAGTCGTATGAAAAATGTGATATATTAAGGCTGCTTTAGAGCCTAACAGTACAGACAGTGCCATTAAATGTTTAATGTTGCATTATGGGTCTACTCAGTGCTGTAGAAGTGTAATAATCTTCCAGATGTTTAGGGGTGTTTGAGAGATGATGAGAAATAGTGTAACAATACACTTATTTTCAGGTTTGACCAGATTCCCAATTCTAAGGTCAAGATTCAGTTTGATTTTTGGTGTTATATATTTTCAAATAGAGTTTATCCAGATCAAAGCACGCCAGTCTACTACAACAACGCACCCATAAATCACATCTCCAGAAAATAGAGCAAAAATATGGAGCAGAAAAAATGTCGAGTCTTTTAAAAGTAATTGTGAGCTTAGTCCCTCCGCAGGTACTGTTTTGATCTGAAGCACAAAGAGGCGCAGGTTGCTGATTAGAGACTAAATACAGGGGCGTATTCACATAATCTTAAATAACATTTACAACATTTTAAATTTTTTTTAAATGTCCGTGTGTAAGTGTCCGTGTCCAATTTGCAGTTCAGACTGATTTATAACCCTCATCCACTGAACACAATCTTCCAACAAACCTAAATATTCTATATTAATCTGCTTTAATAACCCTGACTCTCTGGAACTGAGTGAACATGTGGTCTGTGTGGAAGTATCTTTCAGTGCTCTTCTTAATAACTGGTTAGTTTTGGGTATGTAGAGATGTGTGTTACTCTTTCAGCAGTAAGGTGGTCACACTGTATTGTTTGGGGGGCAGATATAAATATTTAGTTTATCTTGTTCAGTCAGTGTTCAGTAAATGATGTTAAGTTCAGAAATGTATGCATCAGCATCAACATCAGCATCAACATCAGCATCAGCATCAACATCAACATCAACATCAGCATCAACATCAGCATCAACATCAGCATCAGCATCAGCATCAGCATCAACATCAGCATCAGCATCAACATCAGCATCAGCATCAGCATCAACATCAACATCAGCATCAGCATAAGCATCAACATCAGCATCAGCATCAGCATCAGCATCAACATCAGCATCAGCATCAGCATCAGCATCAACATCAGCATCAGCATCAGCATCAGCATCAACATCAACATCAACATCAGTATCAACATCAACATCAGCATCAACATCAGCATCAACATCAGCATCAGCATCAGCATCAACATCAACATCAGCATCAACATCAACATCAGCATCAACAGCATCAACATCAACATCAGCATCAGCATCAGCATCAGCATCAACATCAACATCAGCATCAGCATCAGCATCAACATCAGCATCAGCATCAGCATCAACAGCATCAACATCAACATCAACATCAGCATCAGCATCAACATCAGCATCAGCATCAACATCAGCATCAGCATCAGCATCAGCATCAGCATCAGCATCAGCATCAACATCAGCATCAACATCAGCATCAGCATCAGCATCAGCATCAGCATCAGCATCAACATCAGCATCAGCATCAACATCAACATCAACATCAACATCAACATCAGCATCAGCATCAACATCAACATCAACATCAACATCAGCATCAACATCAACATCAACATCAGCATCAGCATCAGCATCAACATCAACATCAACATCAACATCAGCATCAGCATCAGCATCAACAGCATCAACATCAACATCAACATCAACATCAGCATCAGCATCAGCATCAGCATCAACATCAGCATCAACATCAGCATCAACATCAACATCAACATCAGCATCAGCATCAGCATCAGCTATAGGAAACCCGTATCGGTCGATCTCTATTGCTATGTTATTAAAATGAATCAGAGATGGATTCTAAATTGCAGTTTAGTGTTTTTGCTGACTGACTGACTGCAGAGACTGAAGATAAGCTTTGTTTGGATAAAGTTGTGTTGTATTATGTGGATTTGTGTGTTTGTGATATTATTGTATAAGGAGTGTAAAGACATGCGGTGGTATGAATCTGTTAGTCAAACTTGGCTGTCCTGGTGTGAAACCCCTGACTGGTGACTGTACTCAGTGATTTGAAGGTGATGTAAGTGCTCCAGCTTTGGTTCGGTCCTGCAGTTACATTATAGTTCTACTGCACCATTAAAGGGAACCCTGACTGTTAAGACACCGTTCAGCCATAACAGTAAAACTGCCTCCTTGTTTCTCCGCTCATTGTCAATTCTATCATCTCCACTTACCGTAGAGGAGCACTTTGTAGCTCTGCAGTTACAGACTGTAGTCCATCTGCTCCTCTGCATATTCTCTCCTCCCTGTTTCAGCCTGTACGTCAGGACCCACAGAGTAGGTATCTTTGGGTTGTGGATCGTTCTCAGCACTGCTGTGGCGCTGACCTGGTGGTGATGTTAAAGTGTGTGTTTACTGGTACGAGCAGATCAGACACAGCATTGCTGCTGGAGTTTATAAACACTGTGCCCACTCAACGCCCCCCCCCCCCATTACCAACACTCCTACCTTACTGTAGATAGGGCTGGGCGATAAAGCAATATTCATAATAATCGTGAAGTAACGTTTCCTCGATAGAACTATAAGACGTAGTTGATAGAAAGTCAATAGAATTAAGTTCTGTCTATGTTTTGAGAGACAACACAAACAGCCAATGAGAATGAGAATAGCGCCGCTCCAAACCAATCAGGTGGCTGAACTAGAGTTTCAGTTATTTCATGTTTGTTTGAAGCTCACAGTACAGAGTGTAGACGTAGCAGCAGCTTAACCCACGTACTAGTAATCTGTTACTGCAGCGTCACAGTCGAGCAGAGAGAATAAAATAAGAGAAAATAACAGAAAACGCTAAACTACTACTGAAAGAAACATGATACACGTGTTAATAATCTATAAATAATCTATAAGATAAGATAAACAGGTAAACAGGTGCTGTCCTGCTGCTGTGTTGATGAAGATCTACGGGATGTTTGATCTTCAAGGTCTCGTGTGTAGCAGTTGTACTGTTGTGATCATCTCCACTGTGTAGAGCTGACAGAGCACCACACTGTTGTGTTTCTGTGTGAAACATTCCCACAACGTTAGATGAACGTAAGAGATTGTTTGTAGCTGCAGCTCGCGCTCCGGATAAATCCATGCTTTCAGTAGGAGCGGACACCTTAGTGATGCATCGACGCACGTTATGCTAATAGACGTAATTTAATAATTGATAAAGATAAATATATATACTGTAGGAGTTCGAGTGAGACACTGAGATAAAGTTAACTTTATAACCAAAAATCCCGAGTAGGAAACTTTATTTTCTACTGAAAACAGAATCACTAAACCAACAACTCCTCATTAGAGAAGACAGAGAGTCGACTCACCGCTATGAGTGAACATAAACAGAGTTCTTTACTCAGAACCAACTTAAAGAACCAGCACCAGCCTGATTAACACAGTGTCTGTGTGTGAGTGTTCAGTAGCCCCTACTATATATATATTTACACGTGTGTGTTTAATTTAGAAATACAGTTGTGTAATATTATATAGTAAATTTTTCTGATAGAAAATAAATCAGAAGATAAGAAAAATAAAAATTTTGATATCTTGATTTATATCGTGATATATATATATATATATATATATATATATATATATATATATATATATATATATCGATATCGACTGATATGAAAAAAATATCGTGATAAGACTTTTTTCCCATATCGCCCAGCCCTGACTGTAGAGACAACAGCTCATCTGTTTCTGCACAGTTTGTGTTGTCATCCTCTAATCTTTATTACTGGGCACAGAACATTTCCCACAGGACTCGTTTAAACGCTGAGGTGTTAAAAAGCTGTAAGAAAGCACGCAGAGAAACAGACTCGTCATTCACTGTAGAACTGTAGAACTGTAGATCTGTAGAACTGTAGAACTGTAGAACTGTAGATCTGTAGATCTGTAGATCTGTAGAACTGTAGATCTGTAGAACTGTAGATCTGTAGAACTGTAGAACTGTAGATCTGTAGAACTGTAGATCTGTAGAACTGTAGATCTGTAGAACTGTAGAACTGTAGATCTGTAGAACTGTAGAACTGTAGATCTGTAGAACTGTAGATCTGTAGAACTGTAGAACTGTAGATCTGTAGAACTGTAGAACTGTAGATCTGTAGAACTGTAGAACTGTAGAACTGTAGATCTGTAGATCTGTAGAACTGTAGAACTGTAGAACTGTAGATCTGTAGAACTGTAGAACTGTAGATCTGTAGAACTGTAGATCTGTAGAACTGTAGATCTGTAGAACTGTAGAACTGTAGATCTGTAGAACTGTAGAACTGTAGATCTGTAGATCTGTAGAACTGTAGATCTGTAGAACTGTAGAACTGTATATCTGTAGATCTGTAGAATTGTAGATCTGTAGATCTGTAGAATTGTAGATCTGTAGAACTATAGAACTGTAGATCTGTAGAACTGTAGATCTGTAGAACTGTAGATCTGTAGATCTGTAGAACTGTAGATCTGTAGATCTGTAGAACTGTAGATCTGTAGAACTGTAGATCTGTAGAACTGTAGAATTGTAGATCTGTAGAACTGTAGATCTGTAGATCTGTAGAACTGTGGAACTGTAGATCTGTAGAACTGTAGATCTGTAGAACTGTAGAACTGTAGATCTGTAGAACTGTAGATCTGTAGATCTGTAGAACTGTAGATCTGTAGAACTGTAGATCTGTAGAACTGTAGAATTGTAGATCTGTAGAACTGTAGATCTGTAGATCTGTAGAACTGTGGAACTGTAGATCTGTAGAACTGTAGATCTGTAGAACTGTAGAACTGTAGATCTGTAGAACTGTAGATCTGTAGATCTGTAGAACTGTAGATCTGTAGAACTGTAGATCTGTAGAACTGTAGATCTGCAGATCTGTAGAACTAGAACTGTAGAACTGTAGATCTGTAGAACTGTAGAACTGTAGATCTGTAGATCTGTAGAACTGTAGATCTGTAGAACTGTAGATCTGCAGAACTGTAGATCTGTAGATCTGTAGATCTGTAGAACTGTAGAACTGTAGATCTGTAGATCTGTAGATCTGTAGAACTGTAGAACTGTAGATCTGTAGATCTGTAGAACTGTAGAACTGTAGATCTGTAGATCTGTAGAACTGTAGAAGCAGCGTTGATAAAATGTTGTGTGTAAATATAAATATAAGGGAGTTTTAATGTTATGACGGTGTATATCAGTGTATAGGCACTATGGTGAACATGTTCAATACTATTCAAATATACTGTATTAACCAAACAGAATTCTTAATTCATTATTTTAAAAATAGTATAAATAGATGAATCTTTAATCAAATTGTTCTTGTCCACTAAATGAAGAACTGTGAGAAAGAAAATATGACGTGCAGATCACGTGCAGTGGTTTAAGGTGTACGATCTGAATTCTCCTTTGATGGTAACTGCTGCGTCAGTGAAGGTGATCTGGAAAAGGTGAACTAAATGCTTGCCTGGTCTTGTTTGATAAACTCAGAGTTGTGCCCTGCAGTTCAGATCAGGCTGAATGAGATATTTGGGCATATTCTTCAATACCTGTCTTTCTCAACATCTTGAAAGGTTCTTGAGAAGGTCCATTACAACAGTGGTGTAACCGTCAACAAACAGGACATGAGTGGTTTTGAAAGGTTCCTGGTTTGATTCAGTGTTGTATCCCGGAGATGTTTACAGATTTCTATGTCCTTCCTTAAGGCATTTCTCTCTGCTGTCATTCGGCATCTGTAAAAATAAAGTAAATAAATAAATAAAATGTCACCGCTTTGTTTTTTTTTGTTTGTTTGTTTTTTTTCTACAAAACACATTGTTACAGAACATTGTTGGAACATCTTCTTTGTGCTTTTTGTCCCCAAACCCTGTTAAACCAACTGGGCTTTAAACTCCTTTAGTTTTTTTCAGTGTTGTTTTTAAATAAACTGCTGCTCATAGACAATTTCAAATGTTCTCAAAATTCTAACATTTATTTTTAGTTCTTTGTAATTGTACGTTCATAAATCATGAACAATGCCATAATAATATATTAATAAATAATACATTACATTATTAATCTTTTTTAAGATCTATAACAGTAGTGGAGCTAAAGAGCTGCCTGGGAACGGGGTGCAGATATACGTTATGTTATTCCCGAGGGAGAGCATGTCCGCAGGGATGGTCAGTCAAGAGACTTTTTGTTTTTGTGTACTTAACCAACCATTCTCTGACAGACTGACCTCACTTTCATTCTGATCTCATACCTTATTTACTCACTCCTTCAATCACTGCTTATAAACTGTTGTTATTATTATAAGGGGTGTAACAGTAAACTCGTTTGGTTCACAATTAGCTGTGTATATCTTTATATGTAATATGAGTAAATGAGCTGGTGCACGTCTTACTAAATTAAATAACACAATTATTATTGTTATCAGTTTTATCTTGTTATTGTTAAAATGTGCTGAAAATGTTACACAAAGTACTGATACACAAATTTAAATTATTTCACTTTAATATGAAAATGTTTTCTTTATTGAAAACCATAAATAACATTAGCATTATTCATAAAACTAGTTGTTTTTTTTTTTGTTTTTTTTGTTTTTTATAAAAACCTGGTCCAACATTCATATGCATGGCTTCAGTTGCTTCAATGAGCTGGTACTTGGAGTTCTGAGTGAGGGTGCTCGGATGTGTTATCGTAGATCGAGAGCGAAGGGAAGAGTCGCGTCTGCTGTGCATGTTGGCTAATTTGTAGGTCATTTAAGAATATCATTAAAATGATGAAGAGGGCAAATTAAATAGCAGTATTTTCTAATGTTCAGTTCCCCCGACAGCAAAGTAGGCTAATCGAGTCAGAAAAAGAGTTTAAAAAATACAAATACGAATAACACTTTCACTCAAATGTTCATACAGAATTAAACAGCATTAAGAATATGCAAATCCAAACATACATGGAATTTTCTATTAATGTACGTTCAGTTATCTCTGAAACTGAGGTAAAGAAATACGTTTCTTTGAGTCTCTTTGTAGTACCGAGCA
>CM038712.1:42365188-42382688 GCA_021613375.1 Megaleporinus macrocephalus
AATCTGAAAATATTCTTCTTTTTCATCTGTTAGCAGGTTTATATTTTATTGTACACACAAGAATCACACAAGTTCACTGCATCGTACATTTGAACTTTAATAAAACATTAGTTTTATAATTTTAGTTGCAAAATGAATTCAGTAATGTATATAGAAATTACTATAATTAATATATTCATAATATAATAAATATAATCACTGCAGTTGTTTGAGCTGATAGTTGTAAGCTTTAAAATCAAATTTATGTTACAACAAACAGAATATAGATATTAATGTTTTCTTCCACTAGGTTGAGGCAAATATGTAAAGACATTGAAAACCTTTGACTTAATGCTAATAATAATGAATAATGAAGTTTATTTGAGCTATCATTTGGGAGCTAATAATTATTGAATACTAGGAAAGAAGATTGTTTGTTCTAATTTAGCCAACAACTTAATTCTTGTTCGCTTATAAAAGACCCATCCCCTTCAAACACCTAGTATAGTGAAAAAGGAAAACTTGCTTTACTCAATGATTGGTCACTAAATAACAGAACACTGCTGATTTGAAATGTGACTGATAGTAACTTTACCCGAGCTGCTCCTGAAAATTACAGATTTATTCATACAGTAAGACAGAGCAGGTGAGGAGAAGGAGTGGCATGCATAATGTTCATATATATATATATATATATATATATATATATATATATATATATATATATATATATATATATTTATTTATTTATTTATATGCAAAATACCACTGTTGGTGAATTCATGACCTTTGTCTATGTTGCAGTCAATGTTTGTCTTGACGCTTCTGTCATATTAGTTGTATTATTAATATTTTGATATATTTAGATATTACAATAAGTTATATTAGTAACTTTTTGTATATTAATTGTATCTACAAGCTACAATAAATGTCCCATTTCTGGAGAGTTTCATTTACATACTGTTAACCCATCATTATATGAAAACATTATATTAACTTTGACACAGTTTAGAAGTTTAGAAGTTTTAATAATAGTGCATCAAATATAGCTTTGGTTTCCGCATGTAATAACCTGGTCTTTGATCTAAATGCTAGATTAAAGCAACAACAACAGTAATGAATCTTTCTGTGTTATCACCCATTACAATCTTAGAACTGTTATAATTTAATCTCCATGTGAGATTTTAAAACTGCCATGGTTTAGTCTCTACTAAAAAATAAATAAAGTAATGCATAATAATAATTAAGAATTTTAGACCAATTTCAAGCCATTCTTTCTTAAGTCATTCTAAGACACTTTTAATAATTAAAAATGTATGTCCTTAACATTTAATTAAACTGTTACATCTTTATACTAAATGAGAGTCTAAAAGAGTTCATCATTTTCATGAATTTTCATGAAATGGTAAAATGTCTCATTTTGTTTTTATATACACAGCGTTCCTACGTTTTTGGATCTGAGCTTGTAATTAAGTTCTGTTGTTGATGGCAGTAAACTCATTCAGAGTGGTTTGTTGTGGAAAGCTCAGATTCAGAACTGCAGTGAACCAAGTGTTCAATGGTTACCAGTATGCTGCCTGAATCCTGATATATTAATATATATGTTATATATTATTAGCTTTGAAATACTTTTTTTCCTATTTATGGTGGAGAGGTACATGCAGGGGGTTGTAAAGCAAAATAGAAAAATAGAAGTTTTTTTGTTTTTTTTGAGATTTGTTGTGGTTATAGTATATTACTTTATAAGTGTTACACATTAAGAAGACTGTGTATGAGTTGTAGACCTCATGACTCCTGGGTCCTACTGCATCCACTTTTAAGAAATCAGAGGCAGGAACTGCTCTGAATGACTGATTTTCACTTTGCAGTTATGCAGACATGTTTAAAAATCAGTGAAAAGCTGGTCAACGTTACTAAACCTAAAATAATTAAAGCATATGTAAGTAATTAGGAAATGTACAATTTCACATTAAACCACTCTGAATGACTGAACTGCACAGAAAGTCCAACAGATCTGCGGAATTTACTTTTAAAGGTTTATTTATTATTTTTACAGGCAGATTCCTTTTAACATGACAACATAAAACTTGCTGTGAAATTTCTATGACCTCATATTTAAACAGTACAAATATTACTGCCATATTTAAATTACTTAGCTTTAACCTAAGCACAGTAAATTTCCTAAAATTAAATGTGATGCACTGCTGAACTTCAGAGAGCGTTCTGATTCTTAATAAAATGACCATCAGCATAATCCAGCCACAAACCTAAAGGAGATCCATCTGTGGCGCTCAGTAGGCCAGTGTTTATACTAAACTGATAAAAGACAAAGTACAATAAAGTCAGATATCAAGGGCACGGCAGTCTGTCCTGAATCATATTGTACATCTAAAGTATTTTCTCGTTTAGGAAAGCTTTTAAGATGCTCTCGAGTGAGTATACAGTTTTTCAAATCTTTTTCTGGGTGGAGCGTCTATCAAATACACTCCAGGTTTTATTTACCTTCATATTGTTTTACATATTTTAAATTTCACTCTCGGACTCCTAAAGCTTATTGACTGAAAGATTCCATCATACGCTGCGTGTGTGTAGCAGACTTTGAAGTGGCACCGTGTTGACTTTTCTTAGTTCTGCAGTGGAGTTTAATATTTCAGCGAGTTGTTCAACACGTCAGTAAGTTATTTATGAATATGGAATTCTCTCACTTAGATCAGGGTTCATAATACATGCATCTTCAAACAGGCCTTAACGAGGAATTCCACTGTTTTATCTAAACTTAATGAATTAATTGGTTGAGATCTGAACAAAAGTCAAAGGGCTTTTGATGTAAATTTGCTTCATAAGGCCACATGTCATATATATATATATATATAAAACACCTGTGTTGAGTCACTGGTGGTTTGGGGTGATGAATCCAAATGGCTGTATTTGTTTTGTCAATATCAATACCTGCAGTGCAATCTGAGTACGTTTCTCTACAATCAAAATCAATTATACAAGAAAAGTCCACCAAATGCAAACTTGGTAATGTGACGTGGTTAAAGGGAGATGATGAGGTTGTCATCTTTCTTCTTCTTCTGCTCTTCGTACCGAGCTTTCACGTTAAGTGAATTCAAGCGACAGCGCTGGTGAATCACAGCCGTAATCTAATCATCACTCTTCATGTGGACAGCCTGCTGCATTAAGAGATTAGCTTCTCTGTAAATCGTAAGCAGCTTTTCTAAATTTCATTACTGGCCCCTCATGATCAGGTGTTGTGTTCAAACAGGTCTGGACACGGAAGCCTTTGATGGCGGTGATGAGAAATCAGTGGGGTTTGTTTCAGCGCAGCGGGGCCACTTTGTGCCAGCCGTGTGTTTTTTGCGTTTGGAGGAGCCGAAGCGCCGCGGCTGGGGCGGGAGGCGGTGGACTGATTGAAATGTGCAATGTACAGATATGCGCCTGGCGACACCGGCTCCAGCTGAGGAGATTTGCTGAGCTGATCAGATAGAATTTCGTAATTGTCAGAGATAACTTTGTGCTGGCGCGTTGGCTTCCACATATCAGACGTAGCAGACACATACATGTACACACGCTTCTATCAAACCCCCGAATCGTTTAGTCACAGCAGAGCTGGAGCTGCAGCGTATTAGGATGGGATTACATTTGCATGGATCCGTGATGCTCGGTGACTTCCTCCCAGATTGGCCACTTCTGTGTGTTCTTTCTCCTTCTCTTAGAAGATTACCATCCGAGTTAACAAATCACAAATTCATTCCCATCTGGATACACGTCTCTGTGATGGTGGAATTGGATGCAGATGCTGCTGATGTTTTTTTGACTGCTGCTGTCGTATTTGCTGTTCTTGTGTACATAACTATATTAAACATAACGGCGAATGCTTTGAAGTCTTTTAACCATTTACTTGGTCTACGTGGTAGAACTTTACCTCCATCCTTTCTGCACTGGGAGAGAACCAGCAGGAGAGGCAAGATTTCATGGGCTGCTTAAATGTCTGCAATGACAGCAACCCATATAAAGCAAATGATGTTCTTATACAGCTACACCATCATCAAAACATTACTTTAGTAGTAGAGATGGAGGGATCGATCGGCTATGTATCGGTATCAGCCGATTTTTAATCAAAATATGTGATCATCGATCGTCCAATGTGTTTCCAGTTTAGTCGATCCCAAGAGCTGATCGATGGCGTTAAATTTATGAGCCTAATTTCTGTATTTCCAGCTAGTGTTTCATCCAGGAAGAGGAGCCCTCCGGCCAGCTCCCTGCAGTTCCTATCTGAACCACTAGGTGGAAAAACATACCCTTTCATTTTCAGACTGACTAAAGCAGCGGCCTCGCGTAAAACAGGTTATGGCGTTCACCGCATGCGCTGATAGAAAACATCGTCCGTCTGGCAGTGTTTACCGTATGTGACTCAGACTCAGCCAGGACGTTCTGTAACATCTGTAACATCAGCATGTCTCGTGAGAGAACCAAGACAAAGACATTTAACATACTAATTACAATTATTAATCTGATACTAATCTGATACTAATCTGATATTAATCTGATATGGTACTTCAGAGTCACCGCACAGCTGAATACAGTGAGTATCAGTAACAGCAGAGCTACACACACAGCTAACACAAACTAATAACCCAGAAACCCATACAGACCAGATCTGACCGGTACAAACAGAACAGCAGCAGAAACAGCCAGAGAGTTAAAGAACCACAGCCAGAGTGATTGAGTTTATAGTTCTAGATAACCACATTTCAACCATGTTTCATGACTTGCTTGCGCTAATAACTACATGTAGGCCTGCTGTGGCATATAGCCCCGCCCTCGGTAACGGCTATCGGCTGATTGGTGATCGGAATCAGCCTCAAAAACGCTGATCAGTCCATCTCTAATTATAAGCACAATTTTTCACAAAGAGAACATAATCACATGACCATATCCTGTTTTTTTGGGTATTTCAACCCTTTTCTCTAGTAGATACTATGAAAAATGAAAATAATGCTAATAACTAGTCAAAGAAAATAAATAACAAGCTAAAACAATAACAGCACTTCTTTATTCAAATGATATTTAAGTACATTTCTGTACATGTAAGAATAGCTTAGCGGTGTCTCAGTGATGCTTCGTCATGTGCTACTGTGAGAGATGAAAACCTTGGACAGCACATGGAACCTCAGGCTACGTTCACATTAGCGAGCTGAAGTGACCCAGATCTGATGTTTTCAGAGCCGTGTGAATACACAAATCAGATCTGTTTCATTCTCTTGTGCGGTCCTACAACGGATATGTGTCCAGTGCGAGACCAATCAACTTTAATGAGAACGGTCCATGTTGATGTGGTGGCAGCAGCTAAGCTGAAGTTGAGAGCTGTTAGAAGCTAATTGTCTTTGCAGCGAAGGCTTGCTCTGCTGGTTAGTTTGTTTGCTGTTCATAATGACCGTCATTCGTTCATGTGACGTTACTGTTTAGGGTTCGGGATGGGGGTTGTTTCAGGATGAAGGTTTGTTGTTCTACATTTTTTTCTTGCTGTCAACATGAAGAGGAAGAGCGGTTATATATTCTTGAAGATTACGCGGTACTGACATGCTCTGAACCCTATTTAGGTCCAACTACAGATCCAGCCTGCATGGCCAGGTCGTTATCTCCTGGGCTTGGGGCAGACCTTGGGAGGTTCCTGCAATAAACCAACAGGTTCAGCTGAGCTGTGCACTATATGACAGTCTTCTGTATGAAGAAGCTTTTTAGCTGCCAGGCGTGTGTACGAAACATTTACAACTGAGTCTGAGTTAAAGAGACTTGAGCAGTGAGGTTTGTAATGAGAAAGTAGTTTCAGATATGCAACGTAGACTTCCCTTTAAAATAGGGCTGTACAATATTGATATAAAATGTAGGATGGAGCTGTTAAATATTACTGTAATGATATGAAAAGTAATGAATTAATAATAAGTACTTTCATTATATCTTATAATGGTGTGTGTGTGTGTGTTTGTATTGTAATATCAATAAAAATATGATCTGTTGTGCAGTCCTACTGTAAAGAGTGAGAAATGTACTGTTGTTAAGGATGTTATTTAGTGAACACCTGACTTTAGAACACCAATCAGTGGCAGTCATGAGCTAGTTTTTTAGCCTGGATCTTCCATAGTGGTTTAAAAATGGCCAGTCTGTGAACTGTTAGAGCCAATGTGGTGTTATTTTCTGATTAATACTTTTTATTTTATGAATAGTGTAGAATAAACAATACAAATGTAATATATATCCCTCCCACCCCCCACACCACCCCTATTTTCATCATATTGTTGTATTATGGCTCCTCCATGTTTTAAAGATTTTTGAGAACCAGGTATTTGACTAAAAAGTTAATATTTTATATGTGATTTATAATTTAATAAGATTAATATTTATTATGCTCCAGACCGTCTGTACCTTATCTTGAGAGACAATATACTCTTGTATTTTTTGCTATGATACAGAGAATATCTTACTGGCCATCAAAACAGTTTTTTGTGCCCAGTAGGAAAGAGCTTGAAAGAGGTTTTTACATTACGGAGGTATTGAGAACGTCTGGGTGCAGCAGGACATAGCCAGTTACGCGACCTGGAGACTTCAGATGATGATGGTGAGACCTTTGTAATTCTTTTCATCCTCCAGGCCAGGAAATTTATTTCAGTGGCCAGCAAGACAGAATACTTTGCTGGGTCTGCTCATTTGTCCAATGTGTTATGAGCTTGAGAAATAAAGTAATTGGAAAAACAAACAGAACGTTGAAGGAATGAGGCGTTAACATTCTTTAGCTCTGCTGTTAACTCGGGCTGACTGGTCTCAATATTTTCAACCTTATTATAATATATATATATATTGAGTGTTTTGTTTTCTTTGTCACTTAAGTGCATCTGCCTCTCAAATGATGAAGATATATATATATATAAATATTCTTCTTCATTTGAACATTACATTACATAATAATGAAAGATGTATCATCTACAGAAGATGTAGAGAATCCAGAGAAATGTCTATGTTTAAGAGAACAGGCCAAAAACCACAACTAAACGTAAACATCAACCCTTCAGACGGCTATGCACTACGAACTGACATGCTTTTGTGAAGCATATCACCAGACGGGCTCTGGAATAATGTGAAAACCGCTGTCAATCAACACTGTCCATTACTGCAACCGCAAATGCTAATAAAGACGATACGATGCTCAGTGGAAATCATATACCAACAGTTTCCAGAAACGCTAGTAACTTCTCTGGACCTGAGGTTGAAGTGGACAGTGCTCAGTGGGAGGGTGTTCAACTTTTTTGTTTTTTTATAGAAACAATTTAACAGGAAAAAGACCATGCAGACTAGAAATGGACCAATCAGCGTTTTTGATCACCTTTCAGCGCAATCGGCTGATAACCGATACTGATTGAGGGGCTATATGTAGTTATTTTAGCGCAAGCAAGTCACCAAACCTGATCTAAACTGATTATTATCATTTTTAACCAGCATAATATTTTTAACTAAATTAGCAGAAAATAAACAAAGTAAATCAAACAAATATCTCCAATACTGTAATCATTACATTTAGACCCTTAATTTAAAACTAATTAAAAAAGCTAATTAAATAAATGCAGTAAAAACTGCAGTCATTAAACTCAGACTCTGTTATTTTAAACTAAAACTGTAATCATTAAATGTAGAATATTGAATTACTGCTGCTGTTCTGTTCGTACCGGTCAGATCTGGTCTGTATGGGTTTCTGGGTTATTAGTATCTGCTGTTTACTGATACTCACTGTGTTCAGCTGTGTGGTGTCTCTGAAGTGCCGTATCAGATTAATAGAGTTAAATATCTTGGTTCCAACGAGACACACTGATTTTACTCATTTTAACAACGTCCTGGATGAGTCTGAATCACATACGGTAAACACTGCCAGTCGGACAGCACATGCTATGAACACAAACTGTTCTGGTGAGGCGCCACCTTAGTCAGTCTGTGGAAAATGAAAGGGTGTGTATTTCCACCTAGTGGTTCAGATAGGAATTGCAACCTGACCGGAGGGCATTTCATTGATACGCTAGCTGGAAATTAAGCTCATTTGTTTAACGCCATCGATCAGCTTTCGGGATCGGCTAAACTGGAGAGAAATATCGGCCAGTCACATATTTTGATTAAAAATCGTCCGATACCGATACATAGCCAATCGATCTTTCCATCTCTAATGCAGGCTGCTACCAATGTATATTTCAACATCCAGCTCCTATCACTGTATGAGGGTACATATCCTTCAGGGTAACCTGCAGACAGGTGAGAGCTCCTTTAACGCAGACCTTTAACTTCTGGATGCTGTCGTTGCCTCCACACTCATTTCAACATGACAACACCAAAACATGTGATACAACAGCCTGACTGTGTAATCAGAGGATATGGGTGCTAGACTGGCCTGTCTGCAGTCCAGAACTGTGCCCTGTTGAAAACCTGTGTCTTAATCATCTTGAATTACAACAAAGACCCCGTATGACTGCACAGCTGAAGACTTGTTTAACAGAAGAATGGACTTTTAAAACTGAACCAGTTTCTAATTGATTATTACAAGCAATGATGTAGCACAACAGTGAACATACTCCTGTCTCAATTTGGAACCTGTTGCCGGCAGCAAATTTAGAATAAGCATCTATTCACAAATATTAATACAGGTCAAACACAGGTTAAATTAAAAAAAAATTAAAAACTATTCACTGCTTTCTGATTTAATTGTAAAGTTGTGAAAGGTAGTCGGGGGGTGGGGGATTGTAGGCAGCCAAATTCAAAATGTAATAAGAGCTACAATGTATTAAAATATCTATTAGAAATACCCAAGGCTCATTTTTGCTCGCTAGATTTGCTTTGTGAGGTTCCGTACCTCGTTTACAAGACATTCTTATTTAGAGCTGTATTTATCTAACTAGGTCCTGTCACAGCCTTCAGACAAGGTATCTGCTTTACTGAGGCATAACTAGCCGAGCTTATGTAACCAGTAACCACAAACAGCTGCAGCAAGATAATAAGATTCACTGTGTGTGTGTGTGTGTGTGTGTGTGTGTGTGTGTGTGTGTGTGTGTGTGCAGGCCCTTAATGAGGCCGTGAGGTTATTTCATAGTTTACGCAAACAGACATTATAACAGTAGAAGGCTGTCACAGTGAATAAAATGAAAACACAGTGTTAACTGTCTTGTTATGTCATTAATACATTGCGAACATAAAACAGTTGACAGAACTGAAAGTGGTTTGGTTTTTGTTTTTTTGGTGGTGTGTCTTGTACAGAATTAATTAAGTACAGTCCAGCGAAGGCACGTGACTACAGAAACTAGAAATGTCATACCATTTTTTTTGTAACCTTGTCATTGGTCATTACTGATAAAGAGAGTATACCTTTTAGTTAAAGTGCCTCATTTTAACATCTAAAAATAGTGTATCATCCTCAAACGATTCATTTTTGGTCTTATTTTATTATTTATTAATGTATTGTGTCTATTTATGTGTTCTGGTAATTGAGGATTGTCTCACCAGCGACTGCCATTGTAAATAAGCATATGTTCTAAAAATATATACTGTAAAAACACCCCACAGGCAGGCATACGTGTGATATGACAGAATAGAAGTTTGTGGCATTTCAGGCTAGATTTACAGAATCGGTTTAGATTGATTTATATCAGATCAATCACTTCCTGCCCAGAATCAGATCAGTGCCATCTCCAGCAGAATACCGTACAAACCATAAAAGAGGTCATGAACACAGACTTCAGAATCAATTCAAATTCAACCGACGTAACCTCAGAGGCTCAACGGCTTCAGAGTAAGAAGTTCAGGGTTGAGAGCGGAGGGCTGTGTGAGGGCTGTGTGGAAATCCTGGGCTCGAATCACCTTCAGAGTTTATGAACTGAAGGTTCTTTTGCCTACATGTCCATATAGTTTCTGCAGTCTGCGCTAAAGTGATATACATGGTGCTGACCACAGTTTGATTCTCTCTGATCTTTAATTTCAGCAGCAGAATGCTAGTGGAGGTAGTTTCAGTAGTTCATCAAAACTGGATATTGATCGTGTTTTAAACAGTGAATGTCTGTGAACGTGTAACATTAAAGAACGTGTGATGTTGAAGTTAAATATACAGCACCACATCAGATCTGTACCTGCAGGGCTCAGGTTTAGACCCTGTCATGGTAAGTGGTCAGGATTTATCAGTAGTGGTCACTGCCGGGCCTGAAAAACCATATACTACACATTTTATCATTTTTGCACAGTCCATCAGGTCGTTGTCCATCCCCTTCATGAACTGAGTCCAGTGTGCTAGGTCAGAGAATAGTCTAGAACAGGGGTCACTAATAGGAGGGCCGCGCTCCGGATCCGGACCCAGACATTGTCCAATGCGGACCCAAACCGATAAACTACTGAGAATGATTTAATTCTGACTGCATTTATTATTAGTTTATAAATCATTAATTCAGTTCAGTATTTAAACAGTAAATCTACTGAAATATACTGAATGGTATGTATGGTGTGTTGGTGTTTCAGTAGCTGATGGTATAAGATGCTGATACTAGACTACTTCAGTAAACAGGATACACCACTGAATCAGAACACACGCTAGAGATGATGAAGGTCTGGACCGGCCTGAGGAGATCTCCTCTAACTGGACCTCCTGACTCTAATTAAACACCCCTGCTCTACAACGTACAGTGCATCAATTCCTGGCGTCTATAAATGAGAACTGCTGGATTAAAGGTTGGAGACCTGCAGGCTTAAGTATTGGTGCCCTCAGCGCTGTCACTGTACTCGTGAATGCAGCGTAGTCTGTCCTAGTTTCTGTAAAAAGACATCGAGACTTTCACGGTGGTGCTAGACAGTGAACCTTTCAGAATTCTGCACATATATCTGAGCTAAACGTGATCAGATCTTCAGCTATTTTAATGAGAACAGATACAGAGAATCCCAGACATACTGAAACAGGACAGATCTTCTCCAAGGCTTGGGTGAGGAGTATGGAGGATAGATGGTTTTTATGTGTGAGTTTGTGTAGTCAACCTGGATGAGATGATGTTGCTCCTAGATGCTTGAGATTTACAATAATAGCACAGTTGATCAGGGCAGATCTAACAGGTAGTGGCAGACCTGGGACAGTTCTATGTTTAAAGTCATTGAGCTCTTCACTAAAACCCTTTCTACTGTCACTTTGTGTCTATGGAGATTGCATGTGTTTGATTGCAGTGATAGCAATGGGTTAGCAATAAGTATGCAGGTATGTCGAGGGTTGTCCATGTATTTTTGGCTCCATAGTGTTATAGAACATTCTAGCACCTCTGTTATTGAGGTTTCTGGTGTAAAGAATTCCTTACTGTCAGGTAAATTTATGTTGGTGCTTACCTCGAAACCCCATGGGTACTGAAGAACTCACTTGAGATTCCGAGAGCAATCTGGATCCACTGTGAGCAGAAACCCTCGCTTTCAGAAGAAACCCTTCCATCTTCTGTTTGTGAGGAGAGCTCGTGTAAAGTCAGATGCAAACAGAGTTCTCCTAGATTCCTGCAAGACCATTGCACATCATTTCTTTTCTTTCTTTAACGCTCGTTTGCTGTGTAGGTAGCTGTGTTGACCATCACTGTTTATCAGCCATCCTTTACATCATCCATAAGGACCATCATAGAACCATCACAGAACCATCATAGAACCATTGCTGATGAGATATTTTGTGATAAGGACATTGAGTCTATTGAGCAGTCTTACCTGTAGGCTCAAGTCAGCTTTCTTTTCCTTGGCTTTGTTCCACTTTTCTTGTTCAGCTTTAAATGATTCAGCAGCAGTCTACAACTGCTTCACCTTTTAAGGTGGAACTGAAAAAAAAATTCAAACAAGAGGCTGACGGACAGTTTTGCTGCTGGTAGCGTGTTTGATGATTTGAGTTTATGTGGAGATCTACCTACAAGTATGTGCTACGGTAGGACATTTTGACACGGTAGCACGATGGTCTACACATAGATGGCGCTGCTGCCTCACAGTCAAAAGGAACCAGGTTTGATTCCCCAGGTGGGCGTGCATGCAGTCAGGTGTACTGGAGATGCTAAATTGCCTCCAGGTGTGAGCGTATGTGCATGTCGGTGTGTCTGTCCTGCAGTGGTGGCCTGTCCAGGGTGTTTTCTGGCTTCTGCCCCATGAGTGCTGGGATAGGGTCCCCGCCCCCACCACCTGCAATCCAGATCTAGTGATTTAGCAGGTGACTGAATGAATGAATACATAGATACCGTGTTGTGTGTTGTTCTCTGAGGTGATACACGTACGTCTCCGGCATGCTGGAGGGGTCAAGATCTGCTTCTACACAAATATACATGATTTAAATTTTCATATTTTCCATATTGCTCAGTTTGTTTTGCTTTAATCTTCAGATTTAAATGAATCTGGCTGTGCTGCTCTCCTTAAAGAACTGTAATTTTACCACAACCTAAAAACCTGAGTGTGAAGTGAGTCTCTCTCTGGAACTGAGTGAACATGTGGTCTGTGTGGAAGTATCTCTCAGTGCTCTTCTTAATAACTGGTTAGTTTTGGGTTTGTAGAGATGTGTGTTACACTACAAATACACATTGTATTTTTTGGGTGGCAGATATAAATATTTAGTTTATCTTGTTCAGTCAGTGTTCAGTAAATGATGTTATGTTCAGAAATGTTGTTTATCCACTTCTTATTATTAATAGTGAGACATTTTAGCAGCAAATGAAACAGAAACTTCTAGAAATCAGCTCTAAAAATCAGCAGCACATATCGGCCATCAGCTGACCCTGACCTCTAAACATCAGCATCAGCATCAGTATCAGCATCAGCATCAGCATCAGCTATAGAGAAACCCATATCGGTCGATCTCTAAACACAAGTGTACGCAGTAATGCTGGAACGCTGACGGACAAGGAGGAGCTCTTAAACGAGTGTGTCTGACGGGATATAAACAAAGACATAGACAGACCGGAGAAGTCAGAGCGTGACGTGTGAGGTAATGAGCATGAATGAAAAATTGTGGGTAAATACAAACAGAACTGTAGAAGTTGAGCGCTCACAAGCTACTGATTATAAACACTAGTGCTAGAAGTTTGCTCGTATCAAACACCGCAGTGTCCTGAGTCTGACTAACAGAAACTGTTCATCTGAGAACGGAACCTGAGAAACGTCATTCCGCACCTCACTGTGGTACGCGGCCGAAGGTGGCATTGAGATGTAAAAAAGTTGCCATGGCGACAGTGAAAAGAGATGATTGTAGGAGGAGAGCTTTATCAGTGTAGATGATTGAAGGTGGAGAAAGGCAGGAGGATACTCTCTACTGCTTTTATTGTATAACAGAAGTTTGGCTTCTGTGGCTACCTATAAAAATTACCGTACAGTTTATTTAAACGGCTAAAGCTGTGAACACACCACCACTCACTTTAGCAGAATAAAGATTCTGGTGGATTTTGGTGATATGGTACTTCAGATCAGTGACACGGTGTGTTTCTAACACAGTGGTTATTTACACTACCGTTCAGTTGAGAGTGCATGTATATTTAGAAAAACTAGCTTCTTCAAAACAGTAACTTCACACGAGAAACCAAAACCTCTGTTTTCTTTCAGTGTAGAATGTGAAGATTAGAGATGCAGCCATCAGCGGTTTTCAGGCCGATTTAGATCGCCGATCACCTTTCAGTGCGAGTGGCCAATACTGATCGAGGGCGGGGCTATATGCCACGGCAGGGCTACATGTAGTTATCTAAATCACATACGGTAACAAGAGATTGACAGACAGACAGACAGACAGACAGACAGACAGATAGATAGGCTAGAGGGGGTTTCACAGAGGTCTCCTCCTCCTGGATGAAACGCAAGCTGGAAATACAGAAATTAGGCTCACTTGTTTAACGCCATTGATCAGCTCTCACATTAAAAATCGTCCGATACCGATACATGGCCGATCGATCCTTTCATCTCTAGTAAATAGATTTTATTCTAAGAGACTTTGGAGCATTTCTATTGGTTCTTTCATCTTGAAACCTTTACTGGATATAAAGAGCAGCTGGTGTGTTTAAATGAGATCCAGGTTTTTCTTTTTTTTGGACACTAATGACATACAATGACAGTTAATACTGTGATCTAACTAATAGAAACTAGATATCAGAAGACCTTTTATTAGTATTAATTAGTATTTCAATGATTAATTGATTTGTAAATTAAATGTTTTCTAGTTTGTGCATTATTTTATAGGTTACTTGGTGATTTCAGAATAATCCACAGCCATGTTCATGTGAAAAGCATGTTTTTCCGGCAGCCTGTGCTATAAAATTAGAACACAGTTGGAATTTATTATGCGTTTAGCAGTGGTGTATATGATCAGACACGTTTAGGTTGTTGGTCCGCAATTTTCAGAGCACAATTAGTGTTATTCATGCTCTGGTCCTCTAAGCCCTTCGTCAGTACATGAAAGGAATGAAAGGATTATTTTTTTAATCCCCATTTGGCATGATTTGAAGATATCTGTGTTTGTTTTCTGCTTTTCTGACATCACTTGAAAAATAGTGCATGCTTTTAACAGTGCAGTACATTTTGTCCAGTCATTACAAATTTCATTCCTCTTTTCCTCTCAGGTCCCCGTGTGTCCCACCGCTTGATAAACCACATCCGGTATGATTAATATTAACCATAGGAATAATAGGATATATCAAATAGTGTTGTCGGCTCATGCGGATGTCTCTATAGCACTTACAGAATTAGTGCCACGCTAATAAAAAGTAATGAGTCGTTTAGCCGTGTGCGCTCAGTTGGGCTCCTCTGCAAATGAAGGCGGAGAGAAATTCCATTGGGCGGCGCAGGGAGTCCTGTACCATCCGGCCTAGCCCTAATAGCCGTCAAACGAAATGCTCGGCCAGATGACAGGTCTGAGACCTGGTCACTAATCGCCTCTGACTGGACGCTTTGTCGGAGAGAGTTTGGACCAGGGCGTGTGTGAGGCTGGGAGGGGAGGTTTCCCACCGTTTCCTCCAGTTCGGTGCCGATTATGGAATTATGAGAGCGTGATACAATACTGGAACATGCTCTTTCACCCCCCCGGCCCTCCTCCCCCCGCCACCCCGCCTCCCTCGGGGCCTGTAAAACATGCCGCATGATGTGGACGAGCAGGTTGCCAGGTTAGCTGGGGGTTAATCCACATGACAGGAGCTTGCAGACTGCCGGGCCGCGGGCAACAGCACTTGTCATGCCATGTGTATCAAAGTGATTATCAGCAGGCCAGTGACTCGCTCCGTCCAATCGGGGCTATTATCCTCCTCTGTCCCTGTCTGATTAGAGTGATTGGGCAAAAAGGAGCTATACAATAAAGAGGATTAAAGTCCAACTGTGTCTCTCTGTGTCTCTCTGTGTCTGTCTGTGTCTCAGTATTCTCTCTGTGTCTCTCTGTGTCTCTGTATTCTCTCTGTGTCTCTCTGTATTCTCTCTGTGTCTCTCAGTATTCTCTCTGTGTCTCTCTGTATTCTCTCTGTGTCTCTCTGTATTCTCTCTGTGTCTCTCTGTGTCTCTCTGTGTCTCTCTGTATTCTCTCTGTGTCTCTCTGTATTCTCTCTGTGTCTCTCTGTGTCTCTCTGTATTCTCTCTGTGTCTCTCTGTGTCTCTCTGAGTCTCTCTGTATTCTCTCTGTGTCTCTCTGTATTCTCTCTGTGTTTCTCAGTATTCTCTCTGTGTCTCTCTGTATTCTCTCTGTGTCTCTCTGTATTCTCTCTGTGTCTCTCTATATTCTCTCTGTGTCTCTCTGTATTCTCTCTGTGTCTCTCTGTATTCTCTCTGTGTCTCTCTGTATTCTCTCTGTGTCTCTCAGTATTCTCTCAGTATTCTCTCTGTGTCTCTCTGTATTCTCTCTGTGTCTTTCTGTGTCTCTCTATATTCTATCTGTGTCTCTCGGTATTCTCTCTGTATTCTCTCTGAGTCTCTCTGTATTCTCTCTGTGTCTCTCTGTGTCTCCCTGTGTCTCTCTTTATTCTCTCGGAGTCTCTCTGTGTCTCTCTGTGTCTCCCTGTGTCTCTCTTTATTCTCTCTGAGTCTCTCTGTGTCTCCCTGTGTCTCTCTTTATTCTCTCTGAGTCTCTCTGAGTCTCTCTGTGTCTCCCTGTGTCTCTTTTTATTCTCTCTGAGTTTCTCTGAGTCTCTCTGTGTCTCTCTTTATTCTCTCTTTATTCTCTCTGAGTCTCCCTGAGTCTCTCTGTGTCTCTCTGTGTCTCTCTTTATTCTCTCTTTATTCTCTCTGAGTCTCTCTGAGTCTCTCTGAGTCTCTCTGTGTCTCTCTGTGTCTCTCTGTGTCTCTCTTTATTCTCTCTGAGTCTCTCTGAGTCTCTCTGTGTCTCTCTGTGTCTCTCTGAGTCTCTCTGTGTCTCTCTGTGTCTCTCTTTATTCTCTCGGAGTCTCTCTGAGTCTCTCTGTGTCTCTCTGTGTCTCTCTTTATTCTCTCTGTATTTATTTCTGTACCTACAGTAGAAGTATCTGTGATGGGAAGCTCTGATACCTGAAGTTGGTGATTGTGTCAGAAAGAAAAATCGTTTTAATGCGGCTGTCGTGTGGTCCTGTCACAGCTGAACATGTTGGAGCGTCTTGGTTTTTGTTATTGGTGTGATTGAAGTTAGCTGATAAGATGGAAAAACCATCATATTTTAATCTGTGTTACACCGGCTATTGTTATCCATCAAATATGAGCAGCTATGGTCTTCCAGTGAGTTAGTACACTTTTCAGGAGTTTGAATAAGAGCCTGCTGTTGGATGCTCACTTTAAGTGAAGTACTGTGATTAAAAATAGCTCATTTTAAAGATTAAAACGTTTTTAAAGAACCTATTTATATTTTTTCCCCCGTGAGTTCATTTATGATTATTTTTGGTTCGTTAATCCACATAGATGTCGTACCTCATAACTGCTCTGATTGACTGCCTTGCGTTGGGAATACATTGTGAGTACAATGGACCGTACGGACTGGAGAGCGAATGGGACGTTTTAAGCATTTCCCTCCAGATTGCCTGTGGCTCAGAGAATCTGGAATAGAATAGTTTAGCAAAAGGATCTGTTTTTCCTTTTTTAATAAAAGGTCATTCAACACTTAAATGTACTTACAACCTTATCAGGATTAATCACAGAGTGAAAATAATAGGGTACTGGCAAGAACCGTCGATACAATACATATCGTAACACAGCGGTAATGATTTAATATATCACGGTATACTGCGATACTGCAAGTGAAATAATTTATTGCGATTTTTCAAATCCTACTATTAAAACACTCCACTGTATGAACAGGTTTATCAATGTTTACAATAGCACTGCGCCCTTGTGCTGCTTGTTAATGTTGGAGTGGAGCTGAAAATGGATTACAACACTGCCATCTAGTGGTCAGAGGTTTAAACACAACACACAATGATTCACTGTCTGCCAGAAATCTGTGTATTGATACTGTGTGTTTGAGAATTGATACAGTATCACTAAACATAATATCCTGATATTCAATATATTG
>CM038712.1:42387688-42412688 GCA_021613375.1 Megaleporinus macrocephalus
TGATGTTGAGGTCTGGAGATCTGGTCAGTCTGTTGCTGTGAGAATCTCTCCAAACTCATACTGATGTCTTCACACCGTGGAAGGGTGGAGAGAAACACCTGTGGATAGTTTCAGATCTGAAGAAAGAGTGGAAGATTTATTCCCCCTTTCTATCAAAGATTTAATAAAAAAAATCCAAAGCTTTACTTGCTGTTTATCAGTTTTGGTGGTCTAAGAGATCTTACATGGATGTTTACATGATCACTGTATCTTTAAATATATTTTGATATTTGGAGACTTTTTTACCCATCCTTCCTCAAATTTTTCTTCCTTCAGCAAATATTGTTTATCTGTTGTCTGAAAAATGAACTATTTTTATTTAATGAGAGGTTTAACGTTGGGTTGGTCTCTGATGTTTGCGCAGGTGAAAGTGCTGTGATTTCACGTTTCAGGTTTTAAATAGAAAAAGAATTAAAAACTTGTATTTACTGGAAGTCTCTGGTAAACGTGTCAGTACTTGGAATCTAACTTTTCTGTCTTTCTTGCTCTCCTCTCTGTAAAGCTCCTCCGAATGTTCGCATCATCCACTCCGGCCACGCGTGCAACGTGGAGGAAGAGCGGTACAGTGAGAGGGTGTATACGATCCGGGAGGGGGAGACGCTGGAGCTGGTCTGCCTGGTCTCAGGGCATCCACGGCCGCAGGTGAGCCTCTCTTTGTTTACTAATCCGCAGCACTCTGCTCCTCAGCCGTCCGGAGGCCTAGTAGGTGGAATTTCATTGTAAAGTAACTGATGAGTATGTGTTGTAGGGCTGTGTATGGACCAGAACCTGACGTACAATACGTATCGTGATACGGCGGTCACGATTCAATATATCACAGTATATTGCGATACTGCAAGTAAAGTGATCTGATCCTGCTATTAAAACACTCCACTGTATGAACAGGTTTATTAATGTTTACAATAGCACTGCACCCTTGTGCTGCTTGTTAATGTTGGAGTGGAGCTGAAAATGGATTACAACACTGCCATCTAGTGGTCAGAGGTTTAAACATATCACACAATGATTCACTGTCTACCAAGAATCTGTGTATCGATACTGTGTTTTTGAGAATCGATACAGTATCACCAAACATAATATCCCGATACTCGATATTTTGATATTTTCTTACACCCCTAATGTATTGGAGATCACAGTTTCATGTAGTATGTGGCCATCAAGGGATGCATGATCAGAATCAGAAGTTCTCCTCCAAACATGGAATCAATAATCAGCCAGTTATTGTTGTTTTGATTTTGTTGGAGTTTTAGGGTATAGAAGTAAGTCTTCTACTTCATGTGTATCACTAAAATGTTGTACCATGATTATGCATATCTCACTGTAACTATATCCAATCAATGTTCAGATACTTTATGATATTCATCAACATGATTAAAATTATAGTAACACATCAGTGCACATCAGTTAAACACGTTTCAGTTACAGTTCAGAGATTTATTCAGATGTGGACTAGTTCTGATTTCTCGTGGTCTCACTAATGCAGACACGTAGATCCTGTGCTTTACTAGACGTTCGTATTGGGTTTTTGGTCTGAGCACCATCACAGCTCGCTCTACAACTTGCTGTGCTATCCTGTTGTGTTGTGACTTACGCTAATAGAATTCTTTGGAAATATGCTGATGCGTTTGATGGTTTCTTGGGTTTATTGAGTAATTTCAGTGTAAAATGTCATGGCAGTTGCATTTCAATTACCATCTGTGACCAAATAAAAAATTATAAATATAAAATAAATATGAAATTCTGTGCATCATGTAGCATGTAGCATTATACAGGAATAGCATTTGCAGTAAAATTATATAAGTACATAAACAGTGCTAAGATGTTCACGGGCATCTTCTGGCCTCAGATTCAGGTCCGCTCATGTTTTCTCTTCAGTTCAACAGAGAACAATAGAGACGTCCACTACAGGCTTGGTTAGGGTCGGTTGTGTGTTTCGTCCCAGATGAATTATCTCATCATCATAGATCATTTTGTCATAGAGAGATTTATTTAGTTTAGTTTTTGCAGCATGATAAACTATATTCTGTACTTTACTGGATCTTTTTCCTGCCATGTCATCTGTTATTCCAACAATATACATCAAAAGAACAGTTCGGTATTTCACCGTTACTTTTTTCACTTTATGATGTACACTGCATTTAAGAGTGCGAGAAAAAATATTTTGAAGAAGCTCTGAAAGTAAAGCAAACCTCACTGCAGTACGAAAACTAAGATTGACCTAAAATATTAACCTATCATAATGCACCAAAGCCACTACATTAAAAACACAGTGATTCTGTCTATTCTTTGTTATTAGTTCAGTAGAAATGCATGTTTTTCTCCTCTTTCTGAAGAGACTTTATTTATTTACTTTAAATAAGAACTTTCAGGATTTACACAACATGAGTAACTTAAGTATTCAGACAAACGGGTGTGTGTAAATGTGGTTACAACTCATTTTTTTTATAATATGGGCTGAGAACAAAATCTGCTCAACCAGAGTCACACCAAGGCTCAAGCATCTTTAGATAAACGATCAAGGAATTCTTGAGTGAGCTGGCAAGATCATGGTGGGGACCTGTAGCTTCATGGACGAACAGCAGCTCAGTCTTCCTAGAAGCTTTAGGTGATGAGCTGTCATCCATGAGAAGATGTCAGTGAGACATGTGGAGATGCCACTGCAAACGTGAGTGGTGGGAAGGAAAGCATTAGTTGAGTGTCAGTATAACAGCAGATTCCACCAGAGGCAATTAGATCAAAGAAAATGGATGTAGAGTGAAAAGCAGATGTGGAACCTGGTACCTGGTAAAAGGATGGGTCTTCAGGATGGGTCTCAAACTGCTTCCATGCAGAGCCAGTGATTCCAAGGTTGGTGAGGACCAACAAGAGTATCTTGTGGTTCACTGTGGAGAGGTCACAAAGAATCAGAACCGATCACAGTTGCTACCTGGAGCTTCTCAGCCACTGATATGAGGTCAGTGTTAATTTGAAGCCGGACTTGTTGGGCCAGGCAGCTGGTTCTGAGTGAGAAAGAGAGAAAGTTGATTATGAACTGCTTGTTAAAGAATTTTTGAGAGGAAAGAAAGGAGTGATACCGGTCGGTAACTGCTGAACAGGAACCAGCCTGGTGGTCATAGGATGTCAGGATGGCATACTGTAAACCATTTTCGTCCTAATGGAGGACAAACGATTCAGGCTATAGCTGCTGGTTTCCTTCACTGGCTCTCCATCCCAGATACAGCTGCACATCAGACCAGACGTTCTTGACGAGCCCCACTGGTGAGTTTGGATTCAGCTCCTTGGAGTTCTTCGTCCATTATTGCCCAATGAGTGTGTTGACTTATCGTGACACTTGCTTTGAGCCTTTAGTCTTTTCACTACTCCAGTGAAATCAGTTACTGGAGGTAAGGGACATTTAGGATACACTGAAACAGACAGTGGGTACACAGGACGCTAGATATGAGCTAACAGAGCTGCCATATGATTCCCTCTTTAATTCTTTACTACAGAACAAAACTGATGAAGAATCTGGTTCATCTGGTTTTGGTGACCTGTTTAAAATCCACAGTTTTCTCAGCACCCCAGGTGAATCAGTGAACTGTGTTTCACTGTCTTCTTAATGACTTCTGTCTTATTGACGTGAATTGAAGCATGTTTTCTTTTTTTATTATACTCGGTTCTGTCCATCTCTTCACAACACACACACACACACACACACACACACACACACACACACACACACACACACACACACAATAAATTAAAACTGTGCTGAAGGGTTTAGCTAGCTAATAGTCTTCAAATGTGTTATACATTAATGGTGAGTTTAGATTGTGAGTGGGTCATAGGTGTGCAGCTATCATATATTTTATAGTAGCTTTAAATGCAGCTCAGCCAATCAAACAATCAACAGATGCCCCTGTGTGCACACATTCTGGACCAGCTTTCCCACCATAGAACTTTCTGCTGTCACTCATCAGTCCTTAATTCTTCTACTTTACGAAACACTGAGCTGGTTCTCACTGCTGCTCTCAAATTAAAATTTATTTGTGTAGCGCTGTTAACAACTAATGTCTTCACAAAGCAGCTTTATAGGAATTTAGTGATTAGAAAAGTTCATTAGAGCATAAATAAGCCTAAGAAGAAAATAACACAGAAGGAAACACTTGGGAGGAACCAAGACTCACAAGGGGCGGCCCATCCTCCTCTGATCAAACAGTACTGATATACTGACTGTACCACCTTCTACTCCTGTTCAGTTAGGAGCAGTGAGAGTGATGATGATGATGATGACGACAGTAATGAAGGTAGAAGGTTGGTGGAAGATAGTTAGAGTCCATGTTAATTTCAGTATAGTCTATAACGGAGGTGAGGCAGTTAGTCTGAGGCGAGGTAGCTGGTATGACACGGGTAACAGCAGGGACTGACGGATCAGTCTGGTGGGTGACTTGGGTCAGTCTTCCATCAGTGTCAGTCAGGACAGGTGGGCAGTCTTACTCGGAAAAGATAAAGAGATAGAATCAGTACTGGTTTTTCTATCTGGTCGACCAGAGGATGGGTTCTCAGAGAAGTCTGGTTCCTCTCGAGGTTTCTTTCTCCTGATCTGAGGGAGTTGTTCCTTGCTGCTGTTAGCCCTGGCTTGCTTATTGGGGGCTAGGAGCCAGATTTTCTGTAAAGCTGATTTGACATCTGTTGTAAAAGTTGCTATATTAATAAACCTCCACTCGCCATGTTATAATCCTTTTCATAAAGTACAATGTAAAACTTCTTTCATAACAGAGTAAAGTCTAGCAAGGTGATTGCAGTTCCAATACAGTGACTCGGAAATCACTGGTTATCAGTTTGTTTACTGCCTTAGTTCCATTTACAGTGCACTCAGCCGAGGTGCATATTTCACAAAGTCACTTTTAAAAAATCTGATATGCCGTGTGAAAATTACAGAAACACATTTTAACCCTGTTAAAACTTTCAGTCAACATTAAATAGAAATAAATGACTAAATAAAATGTATAAATGACTGAACAAAAATTGACATTTAATTGAAATTTAGACAGATGATCTCTAAGAAGTTGATCAAACTTGTTGCTCTTTATCTGGATAAGTCCAAATAAATTCACAAATAGACGTTGAAATATGGAAAAGTGTATATTAATTAAGATCACACTAATGTTTTTAGGGTTTTTGTTTCAGAACTTATACTTTACTTCCACCACAGATTTATCAAATCAAATTTATTTGTGTAGCGGTTTTAACAATTGATGTCGTCACAAAGCAGCTTTACAGGAATTTAGTGATTAGAAAAATAGGACGACAGCGCCATTTATGAACAGTACTTTTGTTGGTAACTCTTTTTTAAAATATCATCCAGAGTGTGGCTTAAGTAGCTAGTATCACTATCTGAGAGAGTAAACAATGAAATGAAAGATGGAGGTGTTTGCATGTTCTCTCCGTGTTTGAGTGGGTTCCTCCAGGTACTCCGGTTTCCTCCCACAGTCCAAACACAGGCATGTTAGGATCCTCACACTAAACTGCCCGTAGGTACAGTTTGTCTTACTGCAATGAAAAAGCACCATATCACCCAAATACCAACCTTTAAAATTTTCATTTTTGGCCCATGCAACCATGTGCCATTCACAGTACATTCGTTACTCAGCGTTAAGACCACCACACCCGGCCCGGTCCAGCAGCATCCAACAGAAAAGCAGTCAGTCTTTTAGATAATCGCTTCTCAGCCTAGGTTACAGCCAAGTCTTCTGCAGCTCACTGACAGAGAGCTGTTAGCCAAGTAATACACTGATGCCAGGCCAACTTTCATCAGCACGAAAAAATACAAAAACAAAGAAATAAAAATGCTGATGATGACAGTAATGATCTTGACCCAGCGGTGGGCATCACACACCCGCGGTAATGCAGTAAAGCAGTATCCTCGCCAGTCACAAGGCTGGTATGGGTTGTCCTGCCCAAATACCTTCTGTGAACCTCTCTCTCTGTTCAAGTTGGAGAAACTCACCACGAGAGAGGTAGTGATGAAAAACTAGAAAAGAAGAAGGTCAGTCAACCAGCCACACCAGCATTCCCTTGATGTACATCGAGTGGAACTTCTATATACCTTTATCATATAATAACTAACGAGACATGGACACAGGACACTGGATTATAATATTAACTTTTATTTTAGGTTTATATCTATTAAAACAATAAATAAAATATTTTACAATGTGGTCGCTGGGACATTGTTTTAAAATGACATGCTTGTAGAATAAACAAACTTACAACACTCAAAATGAATGGCCTTTCTATACTTTTTCATTATTGGTAATCTCATACCCTCTTTTTATCTTAATTTCTTACTAATTAAATCTTAACTTTTATCTATTTTTATTATTATTATTATGTCTACTTTTATATTCACTGTTATTTTAAAATTTTCGTTTATTGGATATTAGTTACTTCTCAGATTGTTTTAATTTATAATGAATAAATTATGTTTTTATTTTTTTATATGAATCCCTGTCCATGTAAATGCTCGGCTACATTGAAAATGAGGCTCGTCCTCAATGTACATCTGAGCTTAAATAAAGGTTGATTGAGGTTGATTGACTGTGATGCAGCTGTAGTTCAGCTCTTCAGCTCTTCACTTCCTATCCCCCCCATACTGACACAGCCATTGATGGTGGTGGTCATAATACCACCTGTTAGTCATAGGTGAATAAATGACAGGGCACATCAGACAATAAATTAAAGTTTTATTTGTTTTACACTTTCCACAGTTGTCCTTTATGTGGAACTACACTTTAAATAGGAGCAGAACATGTCTTGAAGCACACCTGCTCTTTCTTTGAAATAGACTGACAAGGTGAAACCAAGGGAAGTCTATGATCCCCACTTTCTCTTGTTAAATACCCTTCAGTGAGAGGAGACAGGTTAAAGAAGGATTTCTTTCTAGCTATAGACAGTTGAGACAAGGAGTGTGTGAGATAAGGCAGAAGAAAAGATTTAACGTGCCTTTGAATGGGGATTGATAACAGGTGCTTGGCGTGCTTGTATCAGTGCATCTGAAATGGTCCACTGCACAAATGATATCCAGGTAATAGCAGGGCCGTGGGTTCCAACAGCTCATTGAGAGGAGGTGAGAGGAGGTGAGAGGAGGTGAGAGGAGAAAAAAGATGCATCATAAAGTGTTTATTTATAATAAAAAGTAAATAAAGTGTTTAGTCTTGTTAACTGAGTTTCACATCTTATCAGTTTCTCTCTCTCTCTTGTGTTCCTCCACTCTTTCTCTTGGTCAGTGAGAGGAGTGAGCTCTTGGTTCTCCAGTCAGGACTTTAAATCTGGGCTGAAACTGTGTGAGGATCATTCTCACACACATATGAGATATCCAGAACGTTCTATGTGGAGTGTGTATGTTCTCTCTGAGCTTGAGTGGGTTCCTCCGGGTACTCCGGTTTCCAAACACATGCATGTTAGGATCCTCACTCTAAACTGCCCGTAGGTGTGAGTGTGTGTGTGTGTGTGTGTGTGTGTGTGTGTGTGTGTGTGTGTGTGTTGGTTGTGTGATGGACTGGCGACCTGTCCATGGTGTACCCCGCCTTCGCCTAATGATGCTGAGATTGGCTCCAGCCCCCCCGTAACCTCGACTAGCAGGAAAAAGTAGAAGATGATGGATGGATGGATTTGAGAGCCATGTTGGTGTGGAGCTGTCTGTGGGAAGTGTAAACATCTCTGTCTCGGTCCAGTCCTGGTGGAAAAGTCGCTTTTCGTCGTCTGCGTTTCTGTTTTTTTAGATCACGTCTGACTCGCTTTACTTTCAGATTGCTGCTCCTCACCTGTGTGCCACCGCACTCCTGAATCTGCACAGATCTGATTGGCTGAGGAGCATTTGGGGATTTTACAGCACACGTGATTGGTCTGTGAGTTCACTGCTCCGCAAAACCCGTATACCATAAAGACTGGAAAGACTCCGCCGCTTAAACTAAACACAGTCAACATTAAATCCTTTTCAAGCCGAGAAGCAGAAAAAGTCATACTGGTGTTTTATCTGTAATACTCTAATATAATATAATTTATTATTGATTTAATATTGGAGCGGCCGATTGTATCAGGCTGAGAACCGTATCCACAGTAGTCTGAGCAGCTGTGAGCCCTGCTGCTCTGAAGCTCCTCTATAGAGCTGCCATTCGGCTCAACACACTTCAGGCTAACTTAACAAACACGGGAAAAGATCTTCAGTGACCTTTTAACTAACCTAGCACATCATCCAAGTGTTCATTCCAGAACAGTTAAAAAACCAGCTATGGACTGAAACAATAACTCCCGAGTGAGAGAGAGCCTCGGGCAGGTCGGGTACGGCCCTCTGCAAATGATACTCCGTGTGTGGACGCCTGACGGTTACACCTCTTTAAACTTGTTGAACATTGTGTTCCATATTATTACATAATTTTATAGAATAGAATTAGTCAATGGCGTTAATATTAGTGGATTGAGGGGATAAATTGGTACAGTGTAGTATTGCAATATTTTGCGAGGCAGTATGTATTGATACGTGGATTCCAGATGTTAGTCGGTCTGTCTATCTCAGTAGAAAAAAAAAACAAGGTATGTGTCTGGAGTGAATTGTAAAAGCTGCTACGTTGGTTTTACTTTCCATGTTTGTTTTTACCCAAAAGGTAAAAACGACAAAGACGACAAAGAACTGACTGAGAAGAATTCTATTTAAATCTACCTGGGGCAGCGTGTTCAGTAGATACTTCTTGTGTTGTTGCCATGTTAAGAGTGTTGGGATTTTAATACAGTTTTAAACAGTAGCGTTCTAAAAAGTTTATTAATGTTTAATATTGCTTTGCAGATGATTTTCTTTGTTTAACTTGCCTTTTATTGATCAAAACTAAACATCTACATTTTATCTAAGTAAATAGGAGGGTCATGCTCAAATGGATGTGTCTGTGAAGTCACTGTAGGTCTAGGGTTTAGGGTTTAGGGTTTAGGGTTTAGGGTTTATGTAGGCTTGACTCCTGACAGTCTACTCAGTCTACTCCATGTTTCATGACAGTAACACCAGCGAGAGAGTAGAAGGTGTGCCCACCTTATTCTGAGGCCTGTGACATCTGGCACTGTGCCTTTACAAGCCCAGCCCTCCTGAAAGCCTTAACAAGCTGCAAGGACAGCACTCGCTACCAAGTGTCATCACCGTCGCTATTACTAGACGTTCCATGAGCTCGTTTCTGGTGTCGCTGTGCAGTTTTCCAACAGATTAACTCTCAGCTACAGAGACGGAAATAGACTGCGCCAAAGAGCTGACTTGGCTACGTGATACCCACCTTCATGATATCCATTAAAACTAAAGATTGACCGATATTTGCCATTTTTTAAATATATGTATTTTTGGGGAGCAGATATAAATATTTAGTTTATCTTGTTCAGTCAGTGTTTAATAAATGATGTTAAGTTCAGAAATGTTGTTTTATCTTCTTCTTGTCACTAGTGAGAAATTTTAGCCGCAAATAAAACAGAAAACTTCTAGAAATCAGCTCTAAACATCAGCAGCACATATCAACCATCAGCTGACCCTGACCTCTAAACATCAACATCAGCTACAGAAAACCCCATATCGATCAATCTCTAATTAAAACAATAGCTCAGTAAAAGCTAAGGTTAACACAGTTTACCCCAGAGGTGGTCATCAACCAAATTCAGATAAAACAGGTTCTGTAGTTTTTCACAGACGCAGCAAAGCTCATGTGGCTAACAAGTAATAGAAAGATAACCATATATCCAGATTGTGATCTTAACCTCTGAAAGTAGGTTTAAAGCCGCAGGTTAGAGTGGAATCAGATTCTCACAGTTATCCCAAAAGTAATTGATCGGTAAAGCTGTTTGGAGCACTGGAGCTTTGAAGCAATGTACTTCTGTCTGTTTAATAGAAAACATATAGTTTCAAAAACCACATAAACAAGTGTATCAGCACTTACTTAACAACTCAGCATATACTTTCCATTAGTTGCTGGTTAAAGCAGCCTCATAGTTCTACTGCAAATCTAGATCAGGAAACGTCCGACTCTAAACATCTAAACATTTTCACCAGTTTGCTACATTTGATGCAAATCATGTAAAGTATTTTTTCAGACCTGCTGCTTCAACTCAGTGCTTAAGATTAAGGTTAGACCACCAGTTTGAGGCCTGAACGTGAAAACTGTAATGGGATTTCTGGTGTTGGCACCATGCTGAACATGGCACTTGGGTTCTTTTTGTTGTTCCTGACTAAACACAGACATTTGAAGCTTGTCAGAGACATTATTGGTGTTTTATTTGAAACTTGTAATATACATTAAAGGCCCAGTATCGTGGAAAATCAAAAGGTTACGTTTTTTTAAACAGAATACCTTCACTTCCCCAGTCTATTCAGTCCATAAATAAAAACTAAGCTGAAAAAACAGCCACAGCACTTTCATACATGATGTTTCTTTCTCACGACTTGCGTTGTGATGTACCAGTCAAGTCAACCTGCAGAACCTTCACCAGCCCACCGATCCTCTGCTCCATGGTTTTCTCTGAGCCTTTAGCCGAGTCATTTCAGAGACAGCGAGTGGGCCAGAGGAAGTGGAGGCCAGCTCTGCTGTATGACAGACTGAGGAGGCTGGGGGCTATTAATAGTGCTGCGTATGTACACACGCCGCCTGCCTTTGACGTGCTGTTCTGAGCGTCACATCACAACTCCCATCAGTGGCCTGGCTCACACTCTCTGTGGCTCTGATCCACTCACTGCTGGCAAAGCAAGCTGGCAACCTTCAGGATTCTTAGAGGGAGCGCTCAGACGAAGATGTACGCTGAGAAGCTCCTCCTGTAGCACTTTACATTTCAGCAGTTCATCATTAGCATGTTTGTATTAAAGGCAGTGTTTCCACGGTGTTCTAAAAAGTTCACCGGTTTCTCAGAAGACTGATGGCGGAGAGTGCCAGCGTTCCGTAAGCCGTTGTTATGTTTTAGACGGTTAAAGAAATAGAAATGTATTAGGCAGAGCTGCAGCCTGAATCTCGGCCCAGTTCACTCTTTATTTAAACAGTTAAGTCGGGATGTTGGAGCTTGACTAAGCCCAGTAATGAGGCTGCTGGTGCTGAAAGTCGGTGAACGGTGGTGACAGAGTTGCTAAGACTTTGAAACATGGTTATACTACCAGAACGCTGTACATATGAACACTGAATATGTATTAACCCTTCATGGCATTGTGGTGGTAAGCACTGGGCAAAAGTCAAAAACACCCTGTTTGTTTAATTTCCAGTTTCTAGTTATTTTTAGGCCATATTTCTGAGGAGAGAAGATAATTGCCTTGCATAAGGAGGAGGAGCGTCAGTGGTATATGTGAACTAAAGAGAACTAAGTGTTTGCAAAACTAGACTTAAAGAAATTTATTTTAAAAAACATGGAGACAGTGAGACTCCCAACAACCACCAACACTGAATACAAACATTAAAAGCTGTTCTCTTCGAGAGAGAGAAGATAATCACGCTCCACTTCTGGTTCACATCTGAAAATATCCACAGGTGATTCTGCCCATCCTTCCACTGTGAGAAGACAAGTCAACTACAGATCTTAAGGATGTCATGAAGCTGTTACTGAGGAAAAATAGATAAACAACAGAGTGGAAAAATTCAAATTAATCAAGAAAACTACTGACTGTGAGGGGCAGAGCACGTAACCAGCTTCTAAGCCTGAACTGCAGATTTCTTTAGTCTCCTGAAAAGAATGAAAGATGAATTAATAGAAAAAAGGGACGCGCTAAATACTGAAACACGTTATATTTATTTTCAAGATTCAAGAGTTTTATTGTCACAGCAGAACAGACAGTTACACTGTACAATGAAATTCTTACTTTGCTGCTCCTCCATTCACCAATAGATAAAGATAACAAAAAAAGGAAATAAAAATATATACAAAATATATAAAGTATAATAATGAAAGTTGAAGTAAATAAAAGTATTTTTTATATATAGTTAAATAATAGAAAATAAAAGTTACGTGTTATGTGTTTTAAGGCTTCAGTGTAGTTTCTGCTTTTTGTATTCAAGGGCTATTTTGGCCCAGTACTACAGATGAGCTTAACTACAACATACAATGGCCATATATTCCTCTCCATAAGGAACACTGTATAAAACAATACAAACAGTAGTACACACAGGCCTGGCTTCAAAAACAATCTGAAAGTGTGTATAATTCAGTGTTCATACCATGTCAGTAATGTCAAAAAGAAAAAAAAAATTAGGGCTGGCCGATGTGGAAAAAACATTTTATCATGAAATTTTTTTTCATATCAGTTGATATTGATGTATATCACGATATAAATCAAATCACTATTTCCTGTTTAGAAATGAAGTGAGAAGTGAAGATATCAAAATGAAAACATTTATTTGATTGTTTTTATCCTTTGATTTATTTTCTATCAGAAGATTACACAACTGCATTTCAAATAAATTAAAACACACACACACACACACACACACACACACACACACACACACACACACACATACACATACACACACATATATATATATATATATATATATGGGGCAGTATTAGTATGAACAGTACACACACAGACACTGTGTTAATCAGGCTGGTGCTGGTTCTTTAAGTAGGTTCTGAGTAAAGAACTCTGTTTATGTTCACTCATAGCGGTGAGTCGACTCTCTGTCTGCTCTAATGAGGAGTTGTTGGTTTAGTGATTCTGTTTTCAGTAGAAAATAAAGTTTCCTACTCGGGATTTTTGGTTATAAAGTTAACTTTGTCTCAGCGTCTCACTAGAACTCCTACAGTATATATATTTATCTTTATTGATTATTAAATTACGTTGATTAGTCATATAACGTTGTGGGAATGTTTCACACAGAAACACAACAGTGTGGTGCTCTGTCAGCTCTGCACAGTGGAGATGATCACAACAGTACAACTGCTACACACGAGACCTTGAAGATCAAACATCCCGTAGAGCTTCATCAACACAGCAGCAGGACAGCACCTGTTTACCTGTTTATCTGATCTTATAGATTATTTATAGATTATTAACACGTGTATCATGTTTCTTTCAGTAGTAGTTTAACGTTTTCTCTTATTTTATTCTCTCTGCTCGACTGTGACGCTGCAGTAACAGATTACTAGTACGTGGGTTAAGCTGCTGCTACGTCTACACTCTGTACTGTTTGAGCTTCAACCAAACATGAAATAACTGGAACTCTAGTTCAGCCACCTGATTGGTTTGGGACAGCGCTCTTCTCACTCATTGGCTGTTCGTGTTGTCTCTCTAAACATAGACAGAACTTAATTCTATTGACTTTATATCAACTACGTCTTATAGTTCTATCGAGGAAACGTTATTTTGTGATAATTATCGTTATCGTTTTATCGCTCAACTCTAATTAAAATCAATTATAACAGCATGTTACAGTGGAACTGCAGAGCATATGGTGGGAGTAAAATATTTGATCATAGATCATGTACACACTGAAGCCTTAATGTGGCAACAAATGCAACATGACCTACAAAAAGTGATATGATATATAATTAATCAGTCTTCATAAATACTGAGAGCATTCTTTCACAGTAAAGAGTTCTGAATGTATATTTTTTGTATTTAAGAGTTTATTTATTTATTTAAAGCATTTCTGTGTAGGATTTTACATTAAAAATTCAAAGAAGCAGCATTTCTGCGTGAGGAAAAAACTGGTGTGCTGGAGCGGCTGTGAGTCACCCTGTAAAGCCTGAAATAATAATTTAAAAGTCAGAGGTGTCGGGTCGGATTTTGTGGGACTTTTTCTCGCGTCTTTATGTATTAACGTCGCTGCACACGCTCAGAAAGACGGCTTGGCTGGATGTTTAGGTCTTAAATGTAAAATCATCTTTATGCTGATGACAATTGTACTTAATCCCCTCATATTCTCATCAGAATGTTCAATCATCAGAGTGATCTGCAGCTCACTATACAAAACGTTATTCTGCACACTGCAAGCAGTTTCCACAAGAAAAGAATCTAAATCTCCAACTCTTTAGATTTTATTCACAAGGACGTGGAAATAAGAGGCTACAGTTTCATGAGAATGACGAAGTAGAGTTCAGTTCTGAGCGAAAAGCTTTTTGCAGTGAGCAGAATCCTGTTGTTACAAATATTTTTAAAGAATAATTTATTTTTATTTACACTTAAATGATAATGTAAATAAGGGTAATGAACTATATCAGATAATAACATTGCAGGTTCAGTCTTACGCCAGGTGTTTTGTGCATTAGCGTTGTTGTGTGAATCTGGTGTTGTTTGTCTGCAGTTGTGTAGAGAGCTTGTTCCAGCTTGTGCTCCAGAGAGGAAAACTAAGTAAATATAGAAACAAGTCAGTAAAAAGAAATAGAATTCTGATTGATTGTATTTAAAGGGCGTGTAACGTCAGGCAGTGTTTGCATCACGTCCAGCACAGACACGTCAGCCTCGCCGTATGTGCTAGGATTAGCTGAACAGTTAACCTGCTGTTTGTGGACGTTTGTTTGCGCTGTGACGTCTAAACGAGGGTCTTTTTTGTTTAATCTGTCCTTCATCTGTGTTCTCGTCAGGAAGTGGCCCAGCTGGTGCTGTAGAACAACTTGGCAGGAGCTCATCATCTCACTGTTGTGTAATATTTCTCAAAATTAGGTAACAAGGTACCAGTGATGGTCCAGCAGAGACACTGAGGTACGCTGCTGCACATGCGCGTGTCGTTAACAGAGATGGGAATGGACTTTGTGTATACTGTCACACTGAGGTTGATCAAAGGTTATAGCTTCAGTTCAGAGGGTTCAGTATGAAGCTGCAGCTCGTGAAGTGATGAAACACTGATACGCAGTGGTGTCATTGTGTTTTTGATTATATATTATTAATAAATGTAGGGCCAGTGACAGAATGCAGCGACAGTTCCTACAGCATTAATACGCTGCTGTTTCCACTTTTTTATATTCAGAGTTCATTCCTTCATTAAAGTCTGGTTATACTGGTTAGAACTTCTGAGAACATTCATTCATGTATGCTCTTTGTGATTTTTCATGTCTGGATGATGAAGCTGACTGGGTTACTGCTGTGGCGTATCTACTGCTTTCCTCTCATATCTGTTCATGGCAGGTTCCAGTACTACTGTTGCATTCTGTTGTCTTATGGTAGTAAGATGCAACATACCCTACAACTAGGGCCGGACGATATGGCAAAAAATCTCATCACAATATTTTTTTTCACATCAGTCGATATCAATATATATCAAGAATTCAATCAAATCACTATTGCCTTTTTACTTTAAGTGAGAAGTGAAGATATCAAAATTTCAAAATTTTGTTAAATAGTTTTTTATCCTCTGATTTATTTTCTATCAGAAAATAGACACATGTGCTACAGAACATAATAATTAAAAAAACACACACGTATATATATATATATATATATTTATATAGTAGGGGCTACTGAACCTCTGATGAACAGTACTCACACAGACACTGTTAATCAGGCTGGTGCTGGTTCTTTAAGTAGGTTCTGAGTAAAGAACTCTGTTTATGTTCACTCATAGCGGTGAGTCGACTCTCTGTCTGCTCTAATGAGGAGTTGTTGGTTTAGTGATTCTGTTTTCAGTAGAAAATAAAGTTTCCTACTCGGGATTTTTGGTTATAAAGTTAACTTTGTCTCAGCGTCTCACTAGAACTCCTACAGTATATATATTTATCTTTATCAATTACTAAATTACATCGATTAGCATAACGTGTGTCGATGCATCGCAAAGATGTCCGCTCCTACTGAAAACATGGATTTATCCGGAGCGCGAGCTGCAGCTACAAACAATCTCTCACGTTCATCTAACGTTGTGGGAATGTTTCACACGGAAACACAACAGGGTGGTGCTCTGTCAGCTCTGCACAGTGGAGATGATCACAACAGCACAACTGCTACACACGAGACCTTGAAGATCAAACATCCCGTAGAGCTTCATCAACACAGCAGCAGGACAGCACCTGTTTACCTGTTTATCTGATCTTATAGATTATTTATAGATTATTAACACGTGTATCATGTTTCTTTCAGTAGTAGTTTAACGTTTTCTCTTATTTTCTCTTATTTTATTCTCTCTGCTCGACTGTGACGCTGCAGTAACAGATTACTAGTACGTGGGTTAAGCTGCTGCTACGTCTACACTCTGTACTGTGTAGTTCAAACAAACATGAAATAACTGAAACTCTAGTTCAGCCACCTGATTGGTTTGGGGCGGCACTATTCTTATTCTCATTGGTTGTTCGTTCCTCTCAAAACATGGACAGAACTTAATTAATCAAGTTTATATCAACTATGTCTTATAGTTCTATCGAGGAAACGTTAATTTGTGATAATTATCGTTATCGTTTTATCGCCCAACCCTAATTACAACCCTATTTATTATCTGTTTTGATTATACCATTTCTATTTTTCTACAATAATAATATATAACATCATTTCAACATCATAATTATGTCATTCTTATTTTAATGCCTAGAATTTAATTAAGAGTGTTATTTAAATAATATATTATAAGTGATAATATATCACTTATTTATTGAACCCTTAGCTTTAGTTTATTTTATGGACACTTGCTAGCGAGCTCTCTCCATATCACACGGCTGGGAAGGTGATGGTTAGCACAAACTTCCTCAAAGCCAGTCTTGTTGGCAATGTTCAGACTGCTCAAACATGATTTTTGGCATTTCTAGATGGTATATTCAGATGGCATCTTTGGCATATTTAGATTTTTAATAGCCTAGACAACAAAAAAGCATGTTTACAAATCAGATCCAGACCACATTTGGAGGTAGTCTGAGATGTGATTTGGATTTGGCTGGGCTGAATGTAGTCGCACATCTTCACACAATCTAAAAGACCACGTTGACTAACATCAAGACTTAGATGGCTTAGGCTTCACAGGGGATTGAACTAGTGATCTCCTCATGACACGGTCAGCATCCAGACATTCCAGAACACCTGGCCCACTTCTGTTCAACTCTCAATGTTTTAATATGTCATACTGTTGGTCTAATAGGGAGGCACTGTTTGGAGTCATTTCATTCTATAATATGGCCATATAAAGGTATATAAATATTCTTTTTTTATTTATTCATTTATTTTTCTTCTAAGGTCAAGATTTTGCTGGTGGTCACCTGGGCAGGTGTGGCCTAAGAGTGAAAGTGTTTCCCCCGACACCCAGATTATGCTTTGAGATGAAAAGAGTCTCTGTCAAGTCTGTTTCACACGTGCACTTCCACCGAGGAGTTCAGCCGTTATTAAACGGGAAGGATTAACTGTGACCACCAGCCAGAATCCAAATCCCAGTAAAGCTGACGCTGCAATTTGCCTTCATTAAACCTACATCACCCGGGAAACCAGCAGGAGAGCTCACATACCAACAGAAAACCATAAACATCTTTTTTTTACAGGAGTGAATATTTTGTACATGATTCATTAAAGACTGCAGTAAAAACCTTCCCTGCGAGCGTGCATGACTGCTCCAGCTCAGAAGTAGCACAGAAACAGCACAGCAGAACATTTTCACTAATTTTTTTCAGGAGAAAAAAGTCTCAGGAGAGGATTTTGTACATAAATCAGACGTGACGGAGCTGTTGACGTGACGGAGCTGTTGACGTGACGGAGCTGTTGGCTATTCATGCTGAGAATGTCACCTCCTGTTTGCTGGGATTCTCATGGCATCCATGTTCGTCTGTATCCCAGTAAAAAACCGTTTAAGGGCAGCGGGTGTCAACTCAGCAAAGCCCAAACACAGAGGTATCCTGGTAACGTCTCTGCTTCTGAGTGTGAACGGAGTTTTAGATATATATAAATATCAGCAGCTGTTTTCATGTTTGTTTGTTTACCTGCTCCACTAAATAAACCACATGTAAACAACATTAGACAAAACACGGACAGTGTACTGACCACTACACCACCATACTAACCACTACACCACCATACTAACCACTACACCACCATACTAACCACTACACCACCGTACTGACCACTACACCACCATACTAACCACTACACCACCATACTAACCACTACACCACCATACTAACCACTACACCACCATACTAACCACTACACCACCATACTGACCACTACACCACCATACTAACCACTACACCACCATACTGACCACTACACCACCATACTAACCACTACACCACAATACTAACCACTATACCACCATACTAACCACTACACCACCGTACTGACCACTACACCACCGTACTAACCACTACACCACCATACTAACCACTACACCACCATACTAACCACTACACCACCATACTGACCACTTCACCACCATACTAACCACTACACCACCATACTGACCACTACACCACCATACTAACCACTACACCACCATACTAACCACTACACCACCATACTGACCACTACACCACCATACTAACCACTATACCACCATACTGACCACTACACCACCATACTAACCACTACACCACCATACTAACCACTACACCACCTTACTAACCACTACACCACCGTACTGACCACTACACCACTATACTAACCACTACACCACCATACTGACCACTACACTACCATACTGACCACTACACCACCTTACTAACCACTACACCACCTTACTAACCATTACACCACCATACTAACACTACACCACCATACTAACCCCTACACCACCATGCTAACCACTACACCACCATACTAACCACTACACCACCGTACTGACCACTACACCACCGTACTAACCACTACACCACCATACTAACCACTACACCACCGTACTGACCACTACACCACCGTACTAACCACTACACCACCATACTAACCACTACACCACCATACTAACCACTACACCACCGTACTAACCACTACACCACCGTACTAACCACTACACCACTGTACTGACCACTACACTACCATACTAACCACTACACCACCATACTGACCACTACACCACCATACTAACCACTACACCACAATACTAACCACTATACCACCATACTAACCACTACACCACCGTACTGACCACTACACCACCGTACTAACCACTACACCACCATACTAACCACTACACCACCTTACTAACCACTACACCACAATACTGACGACTACACCACCGTACTAACCACTACACCACCGTACTGACCACTACACCACCGTACTGACCACTACACTACCATACTAACCACTACACCACCATACTGACCACTACACCACCATACTAACCACTACACCACAATACTGACCACTACACCACCATACTAACCACTACACCACAATACTAACCACTATACCACCATACTAACCACTACACCACCGTACTGATCACTACACCACCGTACTGACCACTACACTACCATACTAACCACTACACCACCATACTGACCACTACACCACCATACTGACCACTACACCACCATACTAACCACTACACCACCATACTAACCACTACACCACCTTACTAACCACTACACCACCATACTGACCACTACACCACCATACTAACCACTACACCACAATACTAACCACTATACCACCATACTAACCACTACACCACCGTACTGACCACAACACCACCGTACTAACCACTACACCACCATACTAACCACTACACCACCTTACTAACCACTACACCACAATACTGACGACTACACCACCGTACTAACCACTACACCACCGTACTGACCACTACACCACCGTACTGACCACTACACTACCATACTAACCACTACACCACCATACTGACCACTACACCACCATACTAACTACTACACCACAATACTGACCACTACACCACCATACTAACCACTACACCACAATACTAACCACTATACCACCATACTAACCACTACACCACCGTACTGATCACTACACCACCGTACTGACCACTACACTACCATACTAACCACTACACGACCATACTGACCACTACACCACCATACTGACCACTACACCACCATACTGACCACTACACCACCATACTAACCACTACACCACCGTACTGATCACTACACCACCGTACTGACCACTACACCACCATACTAACCACTACACCACCATACTAACCACTACACCACCGTACTGACCACTACACCACCGTACTAACCACTACACCACCATACTAACCACTACACCACCATACTAACCACTACACCACCGTACTAACCACTACACCACCATACTAACCACTACACCACCGTACTAACCACTACACCACCGTACTGACCACTACACTACCATACTAACCACTACACCACCATACTAACCACTACACCACAATACTAACCACTATACAACCATACTAACCACTACACCACCGTACTAACCACTACACCACCGTACTGACCACTACACTACCATACTAACCACTACACCACCGCACTAACCACTACACCATACTAACCACTACACCACCATACTAACCACTACACCACAATACTAACCACTATACCACCATACTAACCACTACACCACCGTACTAACCACTACACCACCGTACTGACCACTACACTACCATACTAACCACTACACCACCGCACTAACCACTACACCATACTAACCACTACACCACCGTACTAACCACTACACCACCATACTAACCACTACACCACCGTACTAACCACTACACCACCGTACTGACCACTACACTACCATACTAACCACTACACCACCATACTAACCACTACACCACAATACTAACCACTATACCACCATACTAACCACTACACCACCGTACTAACCACTACACCACCGTACTGACCACTACACCACCATACTAACCACTACACCACCATACTAACCACTACACCACCTTACTAACCACTACACCACCGTACTAACCACTACACCACCGTACTGACCACTACACCACCGTACTGACCACTACACCACCATACTGACCACTACACCACCGTACTAACCACTACACCACCTTACTAACCACTACACCACCGTACTGACCACTACACCACCATACTAACCACTACACCACCATACTGACCACTACACCACCGTACTAACCACTACACCACCATACTAACCACTACACCACCGTACTAACCACTACACCACCATACTAACCACTACACCACCATACTGACCACTACACCACCATACTGACCACTACACCACCATACTAACCACTACACCACCTTACTAACCACTACACCACCATACTAACCACTACACCACCATACTGACCACTACACCACCGTACTAACCACTACACCACCATACTAACCACTACACCACCGTACTAACCACTACACCACCATACTAACCACTACACCACCATACTAACCACTACACCACCGTACTGACCACTACACCACCATACTAACCACTACACCACCATACTAACCACTACACCACCGTACTAACCACTACACCACCATACTGACCACTACATCACCGTACTAACCACTACACCACCATACTAACCACTACACCACCATACTGACCACTACACCACCATACTAACCACTACACCACCATACTAACCACTACACCACCGTACTGACCACTACACCACCATACTAACCACTACACCACCATACTAACCACTACACCACCGTACTAACCACTACACCACCATACTGACCACTACACCACCGTACTAACCACTACACCACCATACTAACCACTACACCACCATACTAACCACTACACCACCATACTAACCACTACACCACCTTACTAACCACTACACCACCATACTGACCACTACACCACCATACTAACCACTACACCACAATACTAACCACTATACCACCATACTAACCACTACACCACCGTACTGACCACTACACCACCGTACTAACCACTACACCACCATACTAACCACTACACCACCTTACTAACCACTACACCACAATACTGACGACTACACCACCGTACTAACCACTACACCACCGTACTGACCACTACACCACCGTACTGACCACTACACTACCATACTAACCACTACACCACCATACTGACCACTACACCACCATACTAACCACTACACCACAATACTAACCACTACACCACCATACTAACCACTACACCACAATACTAACCACTATACCACCATACTAACCACTACACCACCGTACTGATCACTACACCACCGTACTGACCACTACACTACCATACTAACCACTACACCACCATACTGACCACTACACCACCATACTGACCACTACACCACCATACTAACCACTACACCACCATACTAACCACTACACCACCGTACTGATCACTACACCACCGTACTGACCACTACACCACCATACTAACCACTACACCACCATACTAACCACTACACCACCGTACTGACCACTACACCACCGTACTAACCACTACACCACCATACTAACCACTACACCACCATACTGACCACTACACCACCATACTAACCACTACACCACAATACTGACCACTACACCACCATACTAACCACTACACCACAATACTAACCACTATACCACCATACTAACCACTACACCACCGTACTGATCACTACACCACCGTACTGACCACTACACTACCATACTAACCACTACACCACCATACTGACCACTACACCACCATACTGACCACTACACCACCATACTAACCACTACACCACCATACTAACCACTACACCACCGTACTGACCACTACACCACCATACTAACCACTACACCACCATACTAACCACTACACCACCGTACTGACCACTACACCACCGTACTAACCACTACACCACCATACTAACCACTACACCACCATACTAACCACTACACCACCGTACTAACCACTACACCACCGTACTGACCACTACACTACCATACTAACCACTACACCACCGTACTAACCACTACACCACCGTACTGACCACTACACTACCATACTAACCACTACACCACCGCACTAACCACTACACCATACTAACCACTACACCACCATACTAACCACTACACCACAATACTAACCACTATACCACCATACTAACCACTACACCACCGTACTAACCACTACACCACCGTACTGACCACTACACTACCATACTAACCACTACACCACCGCACTAACCACTACACCATACTAACCACTACACCACCGTACTAACCACTACACCACCATACTAACCACTACACCACCGTACTAACCACTACACCACCGTACTGACCACTACACTACCATACTAACCACTACACCACCATACTAACCACTACACCACAATACTAACCACTATACCACCATACTAACCACTACACCACCGTACTAACCACTACACCACCGTACTGACCACTACACCACCATACTAACCACTACACCACCATACTAACCACTACACCACCTTACTAACCACTACACCACCGTACTGACCACTACACCACCGTACTGACCACTACACCACCATACTGACCACTACACCACCGTACTAACCACTACACCACCTTACTAACCACTACACCACCGTACTGACCACTACACCACCATACTAACCACTACACCACCGTACTAACCACTACACCACCGTACTAACCACTACACCACCATACTAACCACTACACCACCGTACTAACCACTACACCACCATACTGACCACTACACCACCATACTAACCACTACACCACCATACTAACCACTACACCACCATACTGACCACTACACCACCGTACTAACCACTACACCACCATACTAACCACTACACCACCGTACTAACCACTACACCACCATACTAACCACTACACCACCATACTAACCACTACACCACCGTACTGACCACTACACCACCATACTAACCACTACACCACCATACTAACCACTACACCACCGTACTAACCACTACACCACCATACTGACCACTACACCACCGTACTTACCACTACACCACCATACTAACCACTACACCACCATACTGACCACTACACCACCATACTAACCACTACACCACCATACTAACCACTACACCACCGTACTGACCACTACACCACCATACTAACCACTACACCACCATACTAACCACTACACCACCGTACTAACCACTACACCACCATACTGACCACTACACCACCGTACTAACCACTACACCACCATACTAACCACTACACCACCATACTAACCACTACACCACCATACTAACCACTACACCACCTTACTAACCATTACACCACCATACTAACACTACACCACCATACTAACCACTACACCACCGTACTAACCACTACACCACCGTACTAACCACTACACCACCGTACTGACCACTACACCACCATACTGACCACTACACCACCGTACTAACCACTACACCACCATACTAACCACTACACCACCATACTAACCACTACACCACCGTACTAACCACTACACCACCATACTAACCACTGGTTGCTCTGAATCAGTAGCTGCTAATGGGTTGAGAATTATTTGTTCTCCGTCAGCTGCAGCTTACTCGTAGACAAGCAGGCGCACACAGCGCCACCACTCCCTCTCTTTCACCTCGCTCCCTCTCTCCCTTTCTTTCAGCTCGCTCCCTCTCTCCCTCTCTTTCAGCTCGCTCCCTCTCTCCCTCTCTTTCACCTCGCTCCCTCTCTCCCTCTCTTTCAGCTCGCTCCCTCTCTCCCTCTCTTTCAGCTCGCTCCCTCTCTTTCACCTCGCTCCCTCTCTCCCTCTCTTTCAGCTCGCTCCCTCTCTCCCTCTCTTTCAGCTCGCTCCCTCTCTCCCTCTCTTTCAGCTCGCTCCCTCTCTTTCACCTCGCTCCCTCTCTCCCTCTCTTTCAGCTCGCTCCCTCTCTCCCTCTCTTTCACCTCGCTCCCTCTCTCCCTCTCTTTCACCTCGCTCCCTCTCTCCCTCTCTTTCAGCTCGCTCCCTCTCTTTCACCTCGCTCCCTCTCTCCCTCTCTTTCACCTCGCTCCCTCTCTCCCTCTCTTTCAGCTCGCTCCCTCTCTCCCTCTCTTTCAGCTCGCTCCCTCTCTTTCACCTCGCTCC
>CM038712.1:42417688-42477688 GCA_021613375.1 Megaleporinus macrocephalus
GAAGTGAGGGTCAGTATGACTGTATATTAGACACATAGAGGAGTGAGGGTCAGTATGACTGTAGATTAGACTCATAGAGGAGTGAGGGTCAGTATGACTGTGGATTAGACACATAGAGGAGTGAGGGTCAGTATGACTGTGGATTAGATACATAGAGGAGTGAGGGTCAGTATGACTGTAGATTAGACTCATAGAGGAGTGAGGGTCAGTATGACTGTGGATTAGACACATAGAGGAGTGAGGGTCAGTACGACTGTAGATTAGACTCATAGAGGAGTGAGGGTCAGTACGACTGTGGATTAGACACATAGAGGAGTGAGGGTCAGTATGACTGTGGATTAGACACATAGAGGAGTGAGGGTCAGTATGACTGTGGATTAGACACATGGAGGAGTGAGGGTCAGTATGACTGTAGATTAGACTCATAGATGAGTGAGGGTCAGTACGACTATAGATTAGACTCATAGAGGAGTGAGGGTCAGTACGACTGTGGATTAGACACATAGAGGAGTGAGGGTCAGTACGACTCTGGATTAGACACATAGAGGAGTGATGGTCAGTAGGACTGTGGATTAGATACATAGAGGAGTGAGGGTCAGTATGACTGGATTAGACACATAGAGGAGTGAGGGTCAGTACGACTGTGGATTAGACTCATAGAGGAGTGAGGGTCAGTATGACTGTGGATTAGACACATAGAGGAGTGAGGGTCAGTATGACTGTAGATTAGACTCATAGAGGAGTGAGGGTCAGTATGACTATAGATTAGACTCATAGAGGAGTGAGGGTCAGTACGACTGTGGATTAGACACATAGAGGAGTGAGGGTCAGTACGACTCTGGATTAGACACATAGAGGAGTGATGGTCAGTATGACTGTGGATTAGACACATAGAGGAGTGAGGGTCAGTATGACTGTGGATTAGACACATAGAGGAGTGAGGGTCAGTATGACTGTGGATTAGACACATAGAGGAGTGAGGGTCAGTATGACTGTAGATTAGACTCATAGAGGAGTGAGGGTCAGTATGACTATAGATTAGACTCATAGAGGAGTGAGGGTCAGTACGACTGTGGATTAGACACATAGAGGAGTGAGGGTCAGTACGACTCTGGATTAGACACATAGAGGAGTGAGGGTCAGTACGACTGTATATTAGACACATAGAGGAGTGAGGGTCAGTATGACTGTAGATTAGACTCATAGAGGAGTGAGGGTCAGTATGACTGTGGATTAGACACATAGAGGAGTGAGGGTCAGTATGACTGTGGATTAGATACATAGAGGAGTGAGGGTCAGTATGACTGTAGATTAGACTCATAGAGGAGTGAGGGTCAGTATGACTGTGGATTAGACACATAGAGGAGTGAGGGTCAGTACGACTGTAGATTAGACTCATAGAGGAGTGAGGGTTAGTACGACTGTGGATTAGACACATAGAGGAGTGAGGGTCAGTATGACTGTGGATTAGACACATAGAGGAGTGAGGGTCAGTATGACTGTGGATTAGACACATGGAGGAGTGAGGGTCAGTATGACTGTGGATTAGACACATGGAGGAGTGAGGGTCAGTATGACTGTAGATTAGACTCATAGATGAGTGAGGGTCAGTACGACTATAGATTAGACTCATAGAGGAGTGAGGGTCAGTACGACTGTGGATTAGACACATAGAGGAGTGAGGGTCAGTACGACTCTGGATTAGACACATAGAGGAGTGATGGTCAGTATGACTGTGGATTAGACACATAGAGAAGTGAGGGTCAGTATGACTGTAGATTAGACTCATAGAGGAGTGAGGGTCAGTACGACTATAGATTAGACACATGGAGGAGTGAGGGTCAGTATGACTGTAGATTAGACTCATAGATGAGTGAGGGTCAGTACGACTATAGATTAGACTCATAGAGGAGTGAGGGTCAGTACGACTGTGGATTAGACACATAGAGGAGTGAGGGTCAGTACGACTCTGGATTAGACACATAGAGGAGTGATGGTCAGTATGACTGTGGATTAGATACATAGAGGAGTGAGGGTCAGTATGACTGGATTAGACACATAGAGGAGTGAGGGTCAGTACGACTGTGGATTAGACACATAGAGGAGTGAGGGTCAGTATGACTGTGGATTAGACACATAGAGGAGTGAGGGTCAGTATGACTGTAGATTAGACTCATAGAGGAGTGAGGGTCAGTATGACTATAGATTAGACTCATAGAGGAGTGAGGGTCAGTACGACTGTGGATTAGACACATAGAGGAGTGAGGGTCAGTATGACTCTGGATTAGACACATAGAGGAGTGATGGTCAGTATGACTGTGGATTAGACACATAGAGGAGTGAGGGTCAGTATGACTGTGGATTAGACACATAGAGGAGTGAGGGTCAGTATGACTGTGGATTAGACACATAGAGGAGTGAGGGTCAGTACGACTATAGATTAGACTCATAGAGGAGTGAGGGTCAGTATGACTGGATTAGACACATAGAGGAGTGAGGGTCAGTACGACTGTGGATTAGACACATAGAGGAGTGAGGGTCAGTATGACTGTGGATTAGACACATAGAGGAGTGAGGGTCAGTATGACTGTAGATTAGACTCATAGAGGAGTGAGGGTCAGTATGACTATAGATTAGACTCATAGAGGAGTGAGGGTCAGTACGACTGTGGATTAGACACATAGAGGAGTGAGGGTCAGTACGACTCTAGATTAGACACATAGAGGAGTGATGGTCAGTATGACTGTGGATTAGACACATAGAGGAGTGAGGGTCAGTATGACTGGATTAGACACATAGAGGAGTGAGGGTCAGTATGACTGTGGATTAGATACATAGAGGAGTGAGGGTCAGTATGACTGGATTAGACACATAGAGGAGTGAGGGTCAGTACGACTGTGGATTAGACACATAGAGGAGTGAGGGTCAGTATGACTGTGGATTAGACACATAGAAGAGTGAGGGTCAGTATGACTGTGGATTAGACACATAGAGGAGTGAGGGTCAGTATGACTGTGGATTAGATACATAGAGGAGTGAGGGTCAGTTTGACTGTGGATTAGACACATAGAGGAGTGAGGGTCAGTACGACTGTGGATTAGACACATAGAGGAGTGAGGGTCAGTATGACTGTGGATTAGACACATAGAGGAGTGAGGGTCAGTATGACTGTGGATTAGACACATAGAGGAGTGAGGGTCAGTATGACTGTGGATTGGACACATAGAGAAGTGAGGGTCAGTATGACTGTGGATTAGACACATAGAGGAGTGAGGGTCAGAATGACTGTGGATTAGACACATAGAGGAGTGAGGGTCAGTATGACTGTAGATTAGACTGATAGAGGAGTGAGGGTCAGTATGACTATAGATTAGACTCATAGAGGAGTGATGGTCAGTATGACTGTGGATTAGACACATAGAGGAGTGAGGGTCAGTATGACTGGATTAGACACATAGAGGAGTGAGGGTCAGTATGACTGTGGATTAGATACATAGAGGAGTGAGGGTCAGTATGACTGGATTAGACACATAGAGGAGTGAGGGTCAGTACGACTGTGGATTAGACACATAGAGGAGTGAGGGTCAGTATGACTGTGGATTAGACACATAGAAGAGTGAGGGTCAGTATGACTGTGGATTAGACACATAGAGGAGTGAGGGTCAGTATGACTGTGGATTAGATACATAGAGGAGTGAGGGTCAGTATGACTGTGGATTAGACACATAGAGGAGTGAGGGTCAGTACGACTGTGGATTAGACACATAGAGGAGTGAGGGTCAGTATGACTGTGGATTAGACACATAGAGGAGTGAGGGTCAGTATGACTGTGGATTAGACACATAGAGGAGTGAGGGTCAGTATGACTGTGGATTAGACACATAGAGAAGTGAGGGTCAGTAAGACTTTGGATTAGACACATAGAGGAGTGAGGGTCAGTATGACTGTAGATTAGACTCATAGAGGAGTGAGGGTCAGTATGACTGTAGATTAGACACATAGAGGGGTGAGGGTCAGTATGACTGTGGATTAGACACATAGAGGAGTGAGGGTCAGTATGACTGTGGATTAGACTCATAGAGGAGTGAGGGTCAGTATGACTGTAGATTAGACTCATAGAGGAGTGAGGGTCAGTACGACTGTGGATTAGACACATAGAGGACTGAGGGTCAGTACGACTCTGGATTAGACACATAGAGGAGTGAGGGTCAGTACGACTCTGGATTAGACACATAGAGGAGTGAGGGTCAGTATTACTGTGGATTAGACACATAGAGGAGTGAGGGTCAGTATTACTGTGGATTAGACACATAGAGGAGTGAGGGTCAGTAAACTGTAGATTAGACACATAGAGGAGTGAGGGTCAGTATTACTGTGGATTAGACACATAGAGGAGTGAGGGTCAGTATGACTGTGGATTAGACTCATAGAGGAGTGAGGGTCAGTATGACTGTAGATTAGACTCATAGAGGAGTGAGGGTCAGTATGACTGTAGATTAGACACATAGAGTGGTGAGGGTCAGTATGACTGTAGATTAGACACATAGAGGAGTGAGGGTCAGTATGACTGTAGATTAGACTCATAGAGGAGTGAGGGTCAGTATGACTATAGATTAGACTCATAGAGGAGTGAGGGTCAGTGCGACTGTGGATTAGACACATAGAGGAGTGAGGGTCAGTACGACTCTGGATTAGACACATAGAGGAGTGAGGGTCAGTACGACTCTGGATTAGACACATAGAAGAGTGAGGGTCAGTATTACTGTGGATTAGACACATAGAGGAGTGAGGGTCAGTATTACTGTGGATTAGACACATAGAGGAGTGTGGGTCAGTATGACTGTGGATTAGACACATAGAGGAGTGAGGGTCAGTACGACTGTGGATTAGACACATAGAGGAGTGAGGGTCAGTACGACTGTGTATTAGACACATAGAGGAGTGAGGGTCAGTATGACTGTAGATTAGACTCATAGAGGAGTGAGGGTCAGTATGACTGTGGATTAGATACATAGAGGAGTGAGGGTCAGTATTACTGTGGATTAGACACATAGAGGAGTGAGGGTCAGTATGACTGTGGATTAGATACATAGAAGAGTGAGGGTCAGTATGACTGTAGATTAGACTCATAGAGGAGTGAGGGTCAGTATGACTGTGGATTAGACACATAGAGGAGTGAGGGTCAGTATGACTGTAGATTAGACACATAGAGGAGTGAGGGTCAGTATGACTGTAGATTAGACTCATAGAGGAGTGAGGGTCAGTATGACTATAGATTAGACTCATAGAGGAGTGAGGGTCAGTATGACTGTGGATTAGACACATAGAGGAGTGAGGGTCAGTATGACTGTAGATTAGACACATAGAGGAGTGAGGGTCAGTATGACTGTAGATTAGACTCATAGAGGAGTGAGGGTCAGTATGACTATAGATTAGACTCATAGAGGAGTGAGGGTCAGTATGACTGTGGATTAGATACATAGAAGAGTGAGGGTCAGTACGACTGTAGATTAGACTCATAGAGGAGTGAGGGTCAGTATGACTGTGGATTAGACACATAGAGGAGTGAGGGTCAGTATGACTGTAGATTAGACACATAGAGGAGTGAGGGTCAGTATGACTGTAGATTAGACTCATAGAGGAGTGAGGGTCAGTATGACTATAGATTAGACTCATAGAGGAGTGAGGGTCAGTACGACTGTGGATTGGACACATAGAGGAGTGAGGGTCAGTATTACTGTGGATTAGACACATAGAGGAGTGAGGGTCAGTATTACTGTGGATTAGACACATAGAGGAGTGAGGGTCAGTAAACTGTGGATTAGACTCATAGAGGAGTGAGGGTCAGTATGACTGTGGATTAGACTCATAGAGGAGTGAGGGTCAGTACGACTGTGGATTGGACACATAGAGGAGTGAGGGTCAGTATTACTGTGGATTAGACACATAGAGGAGTGAGGGTCAGTACGACTGTGGATTAGACTCATAGAGGAGTGGAGATGAATATATATAGTGTTAGCAGTAAGTAATTAATCCTGTTTTAATGTTTTATCTAATGTTGGAATACGAGAGAGAGACTGTATGTGTGTTTGTATGTGTATCACTCCTTTATCAGCTGATCTCCTGTCAGTCTCACTGTGGCTGTGGGCGGAGGTGATGACTCGCTCAGTGATTGGTCGCGGTTGGGGAAAGAGAGACAGTGTGCTATGTTTTGTTTAGTATGTTACTGGAACTAGTATAAATCACTACACACTGAGAGAAACTAGCATTCTAGTCTTTCGAGTTATGACACAGTGGATTGTGTTTGATCAGGAACATAAAAGAAGTTAATTTGATTTCAGGTTGATCTTACAGTCTGTCTCTGGTAGTGTTTCATAGTAACTGAATATAGTAAACAAACTCCTAAATCATAATCATACATTAAATATTTTAATATTGCTAATATTGTATGGTTAACTGAGTACCTGTTACAGTCATGCCCTGTTTCTTCTGTCAGTCTATGTCCTTGTTTACGTCCTGGCATGTGTTTCTGTTGAGGTCATGTGCTCATGTGGTCATGTGCTCCTCTTGTCTCCTCCCCCCACCTGCTCTGAGTTTGTGTCTCCTTCCTGTCCCAGGTGTTCCCGGTTTCCTTTGTCTACTACCCTCTGTTTGCTCCTGTCCTCGTTCAGCATGGTCTGTATGTGTTTATATGGTTGTAGCGTGTTAGGGTAGATGTTGATTTTGGGTTTCTGTGTTTTGTTAAAGTCTGATAATAAAAACCTGAATTTGTATCTGCCTCTCCTGCCTCCTCCTGCCTCCTCCTGCCTCCTCCTGCTACAGCGTCACCGTATCTGTGCACATCCAAAATCAGAAGTATAAGAAATTTCTCTCAGAGCTTCTGTGTATATTGCTCAGTTTGGACTGCCCAGTTAACAGATGGATGGATAGTCATCACCGATTTATGGCAACTTTCTGATACAGTCTTCAACACCAATATATCAAGAAATATAGCTTTTCATTTTTTATGATTATTGTATTGTTTAGTCATAAAACTAAGTCAGTAACTAAGACTAGATAGATTCAAGGAGTCCAGGTGCTATTCCACACATGCACAATTAAAAAAACAGGACAGTAACAACAAAAATAAAGATAAAAGATAAAATAAATAGAATAAACAAAATAGAAATAGTGTGTATGTGAGAGTGATGAGAGCAGTTCAGGTAACCAGTGTAACCAGTGTAACCAGTGCAGACTGGTCTGTAATTTGGAAGTAAATGTTTTTAAAGTGAACTTTAAAGCATATTGAACCTGTGTACTTATAAATAAAGATGTGCTATTATTAGTACAGGCGTATATCATGCTGAATGTTTGTTTTACTAAGACGACTATGAAAGGTATTTGTTTGCTGATTATAACTAATAAACAGATCCTTCCAGAGTCTGTTCTCAGGTCAGTTTATTTGCACCTAATAAAGTCCACACCTTCACTTTTCACATGCATGTTTAACTAATGCACTTAAATAGTTTTTTTCTCTGAACCTCCCAGTCACTGGCACTCATCTGAATATAAAGGATCCCGGCTGCAGTGGTGGGCGGTTTCCTTGTTCATGCAGGATGACCAGTTCACGCCTGTCACCTCTGGCTGTCCTGGAGCTCTGGCTGATTTCTTGCTTCAGCACAAACTGATTAGATTAGTTTATTTCTTGCAGCAGCAGCAGTGCGTGTATAGGATTAAGAAGACACAGAGTACGATTGTAACTAGGCTACTGTAGCTGGCGTTGCTAAAACTGAAAACAGTGAAAAACATGTTTCTGCGACCTCATCAATCCTAACACCACAGGACATTATCCACAGTATAGAAAAGCTGAGTGGAAGACAAGTGGTCACGACAGCTGCACTGGTTAGATCCAGTGTTAGTACTTATTCATTAGCTTATCAGCAAAACTCTTTTATTGATATTTAAACATAGTGAATTAGAGCGCTTTCATCTGAGATAATCTCTTGTTCTCATCAGATTTAGGAATTAGTGGTCACAACGTCTATATAGCCTTTTTTTATTTACAGTCCAAAAGGAACCTGTGTGTCTTCTGAACATGAAGTTTAAATTGTGGAAAATCTGAAAAAATATGTTTTTTGGGTTATTTTTTTACTTTACAATACCCTGCGTCAGGGCTGTGTGTTGACAAGAACCTGGTGATACAATACGTATCGCGATACAGCGCTCACGATTCAATATATCGAGATATACTGCGATACTGCAAGCAAAGTGATTTATTGCGATTTTGAAAATCTTACTATTAAAACACACCACTGTATGAACAGGTTTATCAATGTTTACAATAGCACTGCATTCTTGTGCTGCTTGTTAATGTTGGAGTGGAGCTGAAAATGGATTACAACACTGCCATCTAGTGGTCAGAGGTTTAAACACAACACACACTGATTCACTGTCAGGAATCTGTGTGTGTTTGAGAATCAATACAGTATCACTAAATATAATATCCCGATATTCAATATTTAGATTTTTTCTTACACCCCTACCCTGCGTGTACCTATACAGGTATTAAATGTGTAAGGCATCCGGCACCTATCTTTACAAATATTTATTTATGCAGATTAAAAGAAATTCCCTAAGCACAGAGTTTTTAAATGATAAAATATTTGATTGATTTTATGTCTGTATGTTTTTATTAATGTTCCTGATTTCACTCTGCTTAGTGTTATTGTTTTCAAACCCTGCCAGCATTAATGTTCCAGTTTACTGTATTTGTGTATTAGGTTAAAATCAGACAAAGTCAGACTTTTTTCAGAAATCTGTTCATTGACTTTTATGGAAAATTGAATTTCAAGATTAGTGTGTTTTGCTTACTGATGATGGTAAAACTGTAGATTTATTATATTTTTCTATTCATAATGTTTATTTGTTTAAGCACTTATGAATCCAGATATTATTATTATTATTATTATAAGCGTGTGGAATGTGTCAGGTATGTAACAGAGATGCAGCAGATGAACTCCCTCATTGCCGTCACTGTGTACCATCCTGTCTACACGAAGCTCTTAATCAGCATGTGTACCTCCTCCCTCTGCTTTCACCGTCAGATACGCTGGACCAAGACAGCAGGCAGCGCATCTGACCGCTTCCAGGATTCCAGCGTCTTTAACGAGACTCTGCGCATCTCCCGCATCCAGAGGCACCAGGGTGGCCGCTACTACTGCAAGGCGGAGAATGGCCTCGGCTCCCCCGCCATCAAGTCTATCCGAGTGGATGTCTACTGTGAGTTAACGAGGCCTACCGCCCGTCAGCCCCACCGCACAAACACACTCTCGACACACTGTCCCTCACCACCAAACCACACCCCCAGCGGAGCGCCAGGCCTGCGCCGGCGTCTCTGCAGACGGACTAGGCCTTCTCAGCTTTTTTGGGCCGCTCTCTGTTTAAGTGCACTGCTGAGGATAATGAGGCAGAATGACTCAGAGCCAGAACACAGCTCAAAGGATTGGTGTCATTATGTAGTCACATCGTCATTAATTCAAACTTTAAGAATCAAATCTCGGAGCAGAAGATGTTGAAAGCAGTCATAATATCACACACTGTTCTAGAACGACTGCCATACGGATTTCATGACATAAGATATATCACTCTGTTAGCATTAGCGTGGAACAAAACTTGAGCTGTACATAAAGTGAGTATATCGTCAATGATTCTATTTACTCTATGATTTCTCCATGACTGATCTATAACAGGAGTATTTAATTTAGAGTCAGTACAGTCCAGTTAGAGGAGATCTCCTCAGGCCAGTCATCATCTCTAACGTGTGTTCTGATTCAGTGGTGTATCCTGTTTACTGAAGTAGTCTAGTATCAGCATCTTATACCATCAACTACTGAAACACCAACACACCACACATACCGTTCAGTTTTTCTAACACTTTAAGTAAAAACAAGAGATACATTTAAAAAAACAGAATGCTTTTAAAAAAGTGTTTATTTATAGAGAAAGTAAATAAAGGTGGTTCTTCTTGGTAACTCAGCTTCACTAGTGAACATGTTGGTTGTACAGAGCGGTGTTCTCCAGAACTAGACGAGCAGGTCCATTCCAGAACCGTTCCTGTTAAACACTCAGTTCTCTCTGTTCACTTTTCTGTTTTTACGTTATTCTTTCAATAAACAATAAATTATTGTTTTAATTTTTTTTGGATGTTTAATCAGAAATCTTTACTAACATCTCTTAAATAGCAAAATACAAAATTACTAAAGCACCTTTCAAATTTAATTCTAACAGCTATTAGCATTACCTTAACAGCTTTTTCTGTGAACAAAAGTATATTTATTTAGTTTTTAGTTCATATGGTTGTTACAGTAGATATTACTGTGTGTGAGATAAATGTATGTGTTCTTTACGATTCCCTTTTATTTAATTGACATATTATATTATATTTTATTATTTCCAGACCTTTGAACGGTGGTATATGGGTAATCATATATAAATAGTGCGTCAGTCTAGTGAATTACAGTGAACGATTAAATGACCAGGGCAGCACGGTGGTCTCCTCACAGTAAGATGATCTGGGTTGGATTCCCGGTCGGGGTGGTTCTGTGTGGAGTGTGTATGTTCTCTCCGTGTTTGAGTGGGTTCCTCCGGGTACTCCGGTTTCCTCCCACAGTCCAAACACATACATGATTGATTGGTCACTCTAGTTTGTGTGAGTGTGTGTTGGCCAGGCGAGGGACTGGCAACCTTTCCATGGTATACTCTGCCTTTGCCTGATGGCTCTAGGATTGGCTCCAGCTCTGTGAGGCAGTATTAATCTTACCTGCTGCGCTGCCTCATCGTTCTGCTTAATGACTCGGTTTAGGCCGTAACTGACTGCGGGGAATTCATCAGGCTGCAGATAAATAGACGCTATTGAAATCAAAGGCTTGTCTTTGAAAAGGCAAAAAAAAAACTGAATAAAAAATAAAAAATGCTCTGAAAACATTTAAAGCTAAAGTAATTTACAGTTTTTAGTGGAAAGATTCTTTTAACAGCAAAATATCTAAATAGGTTACTTATCAGGACAGAATATCGTCAGGATATTTAATTTTTTCGAAAAAGAACAACGCTAACATTAGAATAAATAAATAAACCAATAAACAATACATTGTGAAATTTTGTGAGCCTTTTGTGTTCCTGTTCGACTATTTGTGATGACTTACTGATGCCTGTAAAGTAAAACCTACATTGTTTTATTTCGGGGACTTCTAGGAAGGTGGGTGTCCTTCACTCAGGCTCGCCTGCTTTCCTCCATACAAAACAGCTTCAACTCTGCTAGGTTGGTGGGTGTCCTTCCGTCCTTCCACAGTATCTCTACTGGATTTAGCTCACAGACAGCTAACCTGATATTGTCCTTAAGAGTTTGCTGGTATAATTCAGAATAGTTCCATAAATACTGACCGTCCCGACCCACATGCAGCAAAACTGGTCTAAACCGTGATACTACCACCACCATGTTTTACAGATGGGTCAAGAATTTTGGCTGGAATACATAATGTTTCTCACTTAAACCCCAAATATCTATTTTGATCTTATCCGTCTACAAAACACGCCTCTAGCAGCAGACAGGTAGCAATGTTCTTTTTGAACATTCTGAGAGCAGAGACTTTCACCTGCCATTGTTCTTCAGTGTTCTCCTGATGGTGGGCTCATGAAGCCAGTGTGAGAGAGGACTGTTTAGAAGTTACTTTAGGTTCCTCTGTGCAGATGATTGTGTCCTGGGTCTGTCTGTTTGTTCATTTTAATTTTGGGCTGTTAATATTGGAAATTGTTAACTGGTGTGTTCAAGTGATGGGAAATATTAGGATATGGTTACAATATACGCTAATGCATATAGAAATCATATAGAGACACTTACTGACAGTGACAGCTAGTGTTTACAAGCAGTATAAAAATAGTAAAGTTAGAAAATATATTACAGGGATGTACAGTACTGAGCAAAACTAGCAGAATATCACAAGTTTACAACGATGTTGTCTCAAAGCAGCTTTACAGAGTTTCTTTACATGCTGTATAGTTTTTTTTTATATAGTTGTTATAGTCCTAGTTATTACAATACTTGCAAAAGTCAGAGAGCTACTTACTTTAAAATCTAATAAAAATTTCCATTTAGTACAAACAGTTTCTCATTAAGTTTCTCAGGAAATTAGCTACAAGTTAATCAACTTGCATAAGGAAAAAAGTCAAAGGATAATCAGTGGGGAAAAACAGGCCTTTCCAAAACTGAAGTTAAAAACTGTCTTAATTAATATTGAGACTCCTAATAACACCTGGCTGACCACCAGAATGATCAACATTAGAAAAACATTCATTTTAGCTTCAGCTCTGCCTCTGTCTGGTCTATAGTATAGCTTTAGGAAGCTTCATAGCTCTGTATGAATATTAGAGATGGTGCTTATCATTGATTCACCTTTCAAAACCAAATGGAGAACTGGTGTCTGAGCAGGTGTGAAGCTGGTGCCGGAGTGCTTTACAGTGGAGATGTAAGAGAAATAGGAGGAGCGATGGACAGTGGCAGGCAGCTTTGCCGGGGGAGACGGCGAGAAGAGAGAGTCATTACTCCCGCCTTCCAAATCAGGCTTCAGCTATCGTTTTTATCCCAGCTCTCGCCAGTGAGACCGGACTCCTATTGACCAATCATACTGCTCCAGATGCAATGATCAAAGAGCAGACGGGGTATTGATAAAGAAGAGAGACTCACTCTGCCAATAACACCACCACTGTCAATCACTGTGTAGACCCTCAGCGCCTGATATACTAAGCTATTTAGCTAATAGTTTTAGGTAGAGAAGGACCAATCAGCGTTTTTGAGGCCAATTCCGATCACCTTTCAGCACAATCAGCCGATAGCCGATACCGATCGAGGGCGGGGCTATATGCCACGGCAGGGCTACATGTAGTTATTAGCACAAGCAAGTCAATAAACATGATCTAAACTGTTTATTACCATTTTTAACAAGATCATATGAAACAGCATAATATTTTAACAAATTTAACAGTAAATAAACAAAGTAAACCAAACAAATATCCCCAATACTGCACTCATTACATTTAGACCCTTAATTTAAAACTAAAAAAGCTAATTAAATTGCTGTTCTGTTGGTACCGGTCAGATCTGGTCTGTACGGGTTTCTGGGTTATTAGTTTGTGTTAGCTGTGTGTGTAGCTCTGCTGTTACTGATACTCACTGTGTTCAGCTGTGTGGTGTCTCTGAAGTACCGTATCAGATTAATATCAGATTAGTATCAGATTAGTATCAGATTAGTAGTGTTAAATGTTTTGATTCTCCAACGAGAGACGCTGATTTTACACATTTTACAAAACACCTTGTATGAGTCACATACGGTAAACCTGCCAGACGGACGTCATTTTTTACTGTCGGCGCATGTCGTGAACGCTGTAAACTGTTCTGGTGAGGCCGCTGCTTTAGTCAGTCTGTATAAAATGAAAGGGTATGTATTTACACCTAGTGGTTCTGATTGGAAGTGCAGGGAGCTGGCCGGAGAGGGTTTCACGGAGGGCTACCTGAAACGTTAGGGCTATGAAACTCTAGCTGTAAATACAGAAATTAGGCTCATTTGTTTAACGCCATCGATCGACTCTCGGGATCAGCTAAACTGGAGAAATATTGGCCGGTCATTGATCACATAGCCGATCGATCCTTCCATCTCTAGTTTTAGGTGCATGCTGTGTGTGTTGTGTGAAACTGCCAGTAAAGAACTCACAGGTATGTCCGTGTCGTGGAAGGAGGAAGAATAAAAGCAGGGCAACGGGTTGGGTTTCAGATTTTTAAAGATGTGTGTGTCTGTGTCTGTGTGTGTCTGTGTGTGTGTGTGTATGTGTGTGTGTGTGTGTGGGGGGGGGGGGTGGCATTACAGCACTTTGCAGAAATTATTTAGATTTAATATGACAGGTTTAAAAGTGCTCTTAATACTGATTCCTAAGTGGCTCTTGTTGAAAATGTTATAGAAGCTGTCAAAAAAGTTTTTGCTTGTCACTCACTGTCTGTTCAGTATTTAATTGTTCAGTCAGTTCCCCATGACAGGTTCTTTTTTTAATATCTTTTTTTATATTACGGTGACTGAAATTGTTGTTTGTGTTTATGCTAGTTGTCAGCTGTCACTGTTTTACAAATACCAGGCAGGACAAGCTCGGGCAGTAGTTAAAGTCATGACATATTTAATTCCCCCAGCGAGACCAGTCACGGTCACATGATCAGCTATTCTGTTCACTTAACAATGAGGAAAAAAACCTGTGATATTTTGAAGTATAATTTTGGAGAAAGCAAACCGTTTTATACTGCTTTACACGTAGACCTGAGCGATATGGGGAAAAATCTCATCACGGTATTTTTTTCCAGATCAGTCGATATCAATATATATAATGATATAAATCAATCAATTTTATCTTCGAATTTATTTTCTATCAGAAGATAGACAAATGTACTAAATATATTTATAGTAGAGGCTACTGAACACTCATGAACAGTACACACACACAGACACTGTGTTAATCAGGCTGGTGCTGGTTCTTTAAGTAGGTTCTGAGTAAAGAACTCTGTTTATGTTCACTCATAGCGGTGAGTCGACTCTCTGTCTGCTCTAATGAGGAGTTGTTGGTTTAGTGATTCTGTTTTCAGTAGAAAATAAAGTTTCCTACTCGGGATTTTTGGTTATAAAGTTAACTTTATCTCAGTGTCTCACTCGAACTCCTACAGTATATATATTTATCTTTATTGATTATTAAATTACGTTGATTAGCATAACATGCGTCGATGTGTGGTAAAGATAGACGCTCCTACTGAAACATGGATTTATCCGGAGCGCGAGCTGCAGCTACAAACAATCTCTCACGTGTATCTAACGTTGTGGGAGTGTTTCACACAGAAACACAACAGTGTGGTGCTCTGTCAGCTCTGCACAGTGGAGATGATCACAATAGTACAACTGCTATACACGAGACCTTGAAGATCAAACATCCCGTAGAGCTTCATCAACACAGCAGCAGGACAGCACCTGTTTACCTGTTTATCTTATAAATTATTTATAGATTATTAACACGTGTATCATGTTTCTTTCAGTAGTAGTTTAACGTTTTCTGTTATTTTCTCTTATTTTATTCTCTCTGCTCTGAGACGACTGTGACGCTGCAGTAACAGATTACTAGTACGTGGGTTAAACTGCTGCTACGCCTACACTCTGTACTGTTTAAGCTTCAACCAAACATGAAATAGCTGAAACTCTAGTTCAGCCACCTGATTGGTTTGGGGTGGCACTATTCTCATTCTCATTGGTTATTCGTGTTGTCTCTCAAAACATGGACGGAACTTAATTCTATCGTTATCATTTTATCGCCAAGCCTAATTACACGTTAGAAAACTAAAAGAATGTGGACACCCCTTGAAAAAATCAAGCACAGAGCCATGCAGTCTCCATAGACAGATACTGGCAGTAGAATGGGTGGTACCGAGAAGCTAACACTGCCATTGGATGCCACACAATTAATGCTAATGGCGCAGCATACAAAGTCATTTTATACAATTATAGGCCCCTCCCTGTTCCAGCATGACCGTCCCCTCGGGCACCAAGCAGGGTCCATAAGGAGATGCTTTGCCAGGTTTGGTGAGGAGTAACTCACTGCACACAGGAGTTGCACGCACATGTAGGAGTTCCGGTCAGGTCTCTGTGTACTGTATAAGTACTTCTCCTCCACCTGCTGTTGCTGTTGTAAGTTACAAGGCAATTATATGGTCACATGCCCACCTTAATCAAAACAGCAGGGAGGAGTGCTGCTTTATCTGGGTATGCAAATTAGACTAGTGACCCTAAAGCACTGTCTTACTTGTTTTTTCTGACTTTATCTATTTTTTTCTTTTTCTTTTGTATATATTTGAAATATACATAGAGTATGTTCTTCTTTTCTTTTCTTTTTTGTTGTATATAGATAATGCATATTCTTCTGTATAATTTATAATGTATATGTGTGTTTTATGTCTGATGGACCCCAGGAGGAATAGCTGCTATCATTATAAGAGCTAATGGGGATCCAAATAAAGTAAACAAATAAACACTGGATTAATTTGGATATAATCAAGTTTATTTATATATCGCTTTTTACAACGATGTTGTCACAAAGCAGCTTTACAGGAGTTTAAAAACAAGAAAACATGAAGTCACAACACATCCCCTATGTCTTTATGTAATAAATAACAATAATCTAGATTACATTAAGGATGATAAATAATAAACTCACTCCTAAAAACCCACGACACGTAAGAAAGACTTCACAAAGTTAGGTAGAAGTATAAAACTCATGATTGTTGTGTGGTTATCTTTTCAGATCTGGATGACCCAGTGGTCACAGTTCACCAGAGCGTAGGTGAGGCTAAGGAGCAGTTCTACTATGAAAGGACGGTTTTCCTTCGCTGCGCCGCCAACTCCAACCCCCCAGTGCGATACAGCTGGAGACGTGGACGCGAGTTTCTATCCCAAGGCTCTGACAAGGGCGTGGAGATCTATGAGCCTTTCTTTACACAGGTAAGCTTAAAGCCACGCAAACACACCTAACCTGGGAAGGCTTATGCTTTTAGATCTGTGTTAAAGCCCCTGGGAACCTACATCGGAGTCTTATTTTTAATTAACTTAATCTTGCTCTTCCTGGCCCCCAGTATAAACGTGGACAGTACGTCTGGACACCACCTTCCTGTTTCATTCCACCAGTATTGCTCAGCAGTCACGTGAATGAAACCTTCATCTTCTCTGAGGCATCAACACTGTTCAGGTTCACAGCGGTGGCAACTACAGCATGACGTAGAGCGCATTTCACTAGAGACAGATTTAGATACCTTCACTGTAGGGGCATCGGTTATGCTAATATCATTAGCCTAAAGATGGACCTTGCTCACCCTCTCCTGTCAGATGAAGGATGGAGCCACAGCGTGAGTAACCAGGCTTCCACCATAATCTGTATTTTTGCCAGTCCTTTGAATTTACCTGGAAAACTAAGAAACCTGGAAGGTGAATGAAGGGATGATTTTCTCTGTGTGTACTGTTATGGTCTAATAAATTCATAGCAGACATCAGACCTGTCTCAGTAATCCCACAGATGTGTGACTTGATAAATTCCAAACCCAGTACAAAGCTAGAACACGCAGGTCCTCCATCTCAGGGCCGTGTGCGTGAGTGATGGAGGAAGCGTATAATCAGCTGCTGTTTTAGTACTTTTGTACATTTACTTGATGTAAACCTACACAGTTTGGGATCACAGTGAAATGTTCTTGTTTTAATGGAGTATCTTCTTTTCTTAACACAACAATGGACTGACGGGTCTCTAAAGAAAGTTGTTTCTTTCTGGTCATTGTGAGTCGGTCAGCAAGCCATCAACTGCTGATCTTCAGATACTAAACTAACCTAGAATGTTGTTCCCTTTTATACTCACTTATTAGTAGAATGTTTTTCAGCTGTGATCACAATTGATCAAGAGTGTCCTAACAACCAATTAGTCCAATAACATCCTTAACTTGGATTGGTGGTCGTACCAGGAGATTTAGACAGAGGACTGAGAATTACTGATAATGACTGTATGTAAAATAAGCCTCTATACAAAAATAGACTTTAATACAAACATTTTTATTCTTTAAAAATCATCTGATACACTTACATTAATAGTGAAATGAACAATATTGTTTGTGAATTGCATGAAATTCTAAAGTGATTCTAAACTTTTGAGCAGTAGTGTATATTAATGTCTAAAGCACTAAATCTCAGTATGTGAGGAGAACGTGTTTGGTTTGTGTTCACTGAGGCTTTAATGAAACTCGATAGTGACGTGTGGGCCTTTTTAGGTAGTCTCTCCTGCAGATTAGTCCAGGAATAATTCTGTAGCCATTTTTGAGCTGTTTCAAGAAGTTCACAGGCGAGCTTTCATAGTGATGGCTGTGCTTCCCTCCCACTCGAGAGACATCACAAGCTTTAGCGTCTTCCTGACTGCGTGCCCCACCTGACTGCAGGAGAGTCTCTGCGGGACTAAAGTCAAAATCCTTCCGTTTCATTTTCATACTCCTCGTTACTGGCATGAGACACATATAGTAAAAGCATTTTGGCGTCAGGAGTTTTATCTGGATCTCCGGGGAACACACCGGCTCCGACAGCTCTGCAAAGGCGGATTTCCAAATGTGGACTTGAGCGTAGAGATCGGGCACTGAGCGGAATTTCAGAAATCCAGAATGCATTTGTGTCAGTCATTAGTTGCAGACAACATCTCTCTGCGTTCCCCGCGGGAGGAGGAGTTCTGCAGGATCTGCCCGTGCGCTTTAGGCAGGAGAGGTTTTGCGTGTTGGGTCAGATGCAGCCTTTTCTCTCTGATGTACAGAAACGTACGCTGGCGAAGTGCACAGCCTCTGTGATTCAAAAGAGCATCTGATGACCTACAGTAGAGGTACTCCTATACACTGCAGTGCTGCTTCTTAATGACTAATTAAAGCATTAGACAGAAATGTGTTAAAAAATATTATACATATTATTATTTTTATACTTATAAACTATTTCTGAGACATTAACACAGTTTACAATACAGAAACTGTCTCCCCCTGTCTGAACATTCCAGTATTTACTGGTATTTAGTGTCTGTTGCTTTAAATGAGAATGAGCCACTGCTTAAACCTCTACACTCACTGTGATGTTCAAGTTACAGATATTCAATCACCAGACTAATAGTGTTATCATTCCTCTAGGTCAGAGGTATTTAATTCAAATTCAGTAAGGTCCAGTTGGTGGAAATTTCTTCAGGTCAAGGTCCGGACCATCATAACTTCTAACTTGTGTTATGATTCAGTGTCGTATACTGAAGTAGTCTAGTATCAGCATCTTATGTCAACAACTGAAAGACCAACACATCACACATAACGTTCAGTATATTTCAGTACATTTACTGTTTAAATGCTGAACTGAATTAATTATTTATAAAACTACAAATATTTTTTTCCCTCATTTGAAGTAAAAACAAGGGCTGTATTAAAAAAAACAGAATGGTATTTTTAAACAAGTGAGAAAAAGTAAGTAAAATATTCTTGTTAACTCAGTTTAACATCTTAACAGTTCCTCTCTCTTGTTTTCTTCTCTCGGACTTTCTCTTGTTTAGTGAGGGAGGTGAGCTCTTGGTTGTCCAGCCAGGACTTTAAACCTGGGCTGAAATGGTCTGAGGGTCGTTCTCACACACATAAGAGAGATACGGCTGTGTTTAATTCTCACGCTCTCAGAACGTATGAGAGACGTTGGTGTGGAGCTGCCTGTGGGAAGAATAAACATGTCTCGGTTCAGTCCTGGTTGAAAAGTCTGAGTTTCCTCTTTTTTTTAGCACGCCGTTTGAATTAGCGTTTCTCCGACTGCTGCTTCCCACTTTGTAACTCGCCTGTGTGCGTGCCCGAATCTGCACAGATCTGATTGGCTGAGGAACGTGTTTGGTGATCTTACAATGTACGCGGTTGGTCAGTGAGTTTACTGCACCTGTATAGCGTATAAACACCTGAAACGTTCCGCCGCTTAAAATAAACACTGTCGACACACTGTTTGGGTCCGAATTGGACAATGTCTGGGTCCGGACCCCTGCTCTAGGTCCTACAGCGAGCCAAGAACTTTCTAGAATGTTACAGTAAATATATTAACCTGAGCTTGTGCTAATTGACCAGATCACACATAACATAATAATTTTTTAAAAGCTTACATTTCCCTCAGCTACGGTTTAGCCACTGACAGTTGGAACTGGCCTCTCACCACAGACTGGAGCAGCATCAGTCCGACACACAGGGCTGACGTTAGTTTCCTATTCACCAGCCTTTTGTTCGAGTTTCAGATCAGATTTAAATGAGCTGGACAGGTTCTAAAGCCGTGGGTGGAGGTACTCTGATGGGAGGCGTGGGCTGTTAGGTGTTATTGTAATAGAAGTTCCAATTTCTGAGAAGGGGAGCCAAATCTAAACGGCTTTCTTAACGGGCTGTGGAGATGGTCTTACTTCACAGTTTTTGGGTCAGTAAAAACTTTGGACACCCAAATGTGTGAACACAAGCACTAAAAAAGAGTTTTTCATAAAATGTTCCCTTAACACTGGAACCCCAGTCTAAGTTATTAGTTTAGTTAAACTCAGTATTGTCATAGACGAGGGGAAAATCCTCTGAGGCAACACAGAGTGAAGCATGTTCAGGAGACGTCTGGATCCAGTGCACTATGAGAAGAGGTTGACGGTGTAAAGTGAGAACTAGCCAGACTGTAGACTATACACTACAGATAAAAGCCCAGTGGCCAGTTAGGATAATCATGAACAACTAAAATAAACAAAGGAAATGTCTCTGCTTAAGCTCAAAGAACTGTTTCAAGCCCCCGGGACCCTACGTCTAAGTTAATATGGCTAAAAGTATAATACACGTCTGCTGTAGTTCATCAGAAATGCTTCCGGAAGCCTTTCCTAACCAGTCACAAGGCTAGCATGGCAAGCTAACTTACTAAAGAACTAAAGTACGCAGCCCAGTATCTCAGCTGTATATCCATCTCTGAGGTTTATCTCAGTCCTGGTCCAGCATGCAGCAGTAAAGTGGATCAAAGCTTCTTAAAAGAAAGGATAAGTGTTTTAGCGTGTTATGGGCGCAGCAGCTGCCCATTTCACTTTGAAAAGCTAGCGGTCATGCTAAAACCCTTAGCCTGCAGGCTCGAGGTCAACCGACTCTACATCTTCTCTCAGATAAAGAACAGAGCTTGCAGCCTCTGTATGAGAATGTAGGTCATCACCATAATCTGTATGTTTGTATTTTGAGTATCTGTATTTAAAAAAAAAAATCTGTATTTTGTCCAGTGTTTTAATTATACGAGAAAACTAAGAAACCATTTCGTTACCACCTGGGAACCTCAGTTATCTAGCACAAGAACCTGAGAATTATCTTCGAGCTCCTTATCAGGATTGGTAGACTCTTGTATGTATGACTGTATGATCCTACTTTCCCCCACAGGTGTCGCTGTGTTCAGCGTGTGTGCAGTACTGGAGATATGAATGTCTGAACTGTTTCAGTAACCCTGCAGAGATAAGACTTGATCAATCGTGTGCAGTATGTGTGATCAGTTTGCTGTTTTTGTACTTTGTACTCACCAAAGTTCACACTAATGGGATCACAAGTGTGTTATGGTATTAAACATGAATACACTGGGTTTGATTTTTTTCCATACAAGTGATAAAGAGCTGTCGGGCACGCCGGTTCATTGGAATATTAGAACCAGATCCAGATCGTTCTCATTATACGTGTGATTAATGATTTTTAAATTTAGTTTGAGGACTGTATTATCATATTTCTATTTTTTGTGTATGCTTATCTCCATTTAAACTGGCCTGATGTTTAACATAACACCCACGTTTAGTATTTTACAGAAAATCTATACTTGGTAATATGTTCCCAGAGGCTTTAGGGATGATTGAAGTAAGCCCAGGCTGAATGTGTGAAACTGCTTTTAGAGTTAGATTGATATGGATTTAGGAGAACTGTTCATTATTTAGTCTAGCGCTGACAGTGATGACGGCTTCACTCCACTGGAATTTGTGACATTAACAGTAATATATCAGTTACGAGTGTCTCGCTCAGTTCAGGGCTGTCAGAAGTAGTGCACGTGTATTATACATGAAGCTGAAATGCTAAGTTTCTAAGAATCAAAGTCGTTTTCTGAAGGACTTTACACACAATCTTTCTCTCTGAGCTGCAGGGGGAGACAAAGATCCTCAAGCTAAAAAACCTCCGACCTCAGGACTACGCCAATTACACCTGTACTGCCTCGGTCCGCAGCGTCTGTGGCATCCCTGATAAAAGCGTTCTCTTCCAGCTCACCAACAGAACAGGTACGCCTTCCTTCCCACAAACACCAAAGAAGATATCACCCTGCTCCGCCCCGGTCCCTCCTGTCTCCCGCGCTTAGTCTTTTCTGATCTAAGAAGCTATTGGTTTTCACAACCTGCCGTGAGCTGACCTGATATTTGTGCTCTGATAACAAACAGGCCGTGAGCAAAACAGGTGTCGCTGAGCAGGGTAAGTCTGTTAAACTCCGAGGCCTGCCAGTTCTTTTCCACTCCTCCGGCACGCTGATTGCTGGAGAAGGTTCCTGCAGGCCGCTGTGTTCACCACTGCCTCCAGAGTTAATTCAGTCCCTAGAAGAACCATATTCTTAAGTAAATGCCCCTGCGGCTCCCCGCACTCTTTATCTGTCCCGGTGGGCTCCGCTTTCTTTCGTGGCGATGACCTGACCTTTACGGGATCCATTAGAGCCTGATCAGAGCCGGCAGTCCTTCCCTCTGGCTGTCTCTTTGTTTGTTTCTCTCTCTCGTTCTCTCCGTCTCTCTCTCTCTCTCTCTCTCTCAGCATCACTCGGCCACACATAGAGCCTTATGCTGATGATTAAGGCCAGATCCAGTTCCTTGACTGATTGCTTTGCCAACTTCAAGGCACTTACCTCTCAGCATGCTAGCACTCTTATGGCAGAAGCGTTTAGGGGCAGGTTTGATTGTACGTGCCACATGCCAAAGGATTTAAAGCGTCAGTCACTGACGGCGAGGCACGCAGGAAGTCCCCCGCGGCGTTCCCGCACCTTTCCGAGGATGAGAGTGGTGGGATTTTATGAGGCTCCGGAGCATTTTGTTAGCGCGGCTGAGATTTGATGCCATGTTGAATGATGGAATAAGTAAAGCAGTAAACAAGCACATCAAACTCCGGGACGTAAAAGTGTCTCACAGCCTGTTTTCAGCGTTCAGGAGTTCAGCAGTTCAGCAGCCTCCGCTTAAAGCTGTTAAAAATGAAATTCTCAGTTTTTCTCAGGAGTGGGTCAGCCATGTTTTGTGTCAGAAGTTAGATGTTAGTCCTGCAGGGTTTCTAAATCATAATTATACAGTATTTTATTGATAAATTATCTGGTTTATTGGCCTTTTATTGGTTTTTAAGACCGATTCCGATTGGCAATCACCTATCGGCACAATTGGCCGATAGCTGAGATCAATCGAGGGCGGGGCTATATGCCACAGCAGGGCTACATGTAGTTACTGAAGTGCTGTATCAGATTAATAGAGTTAAATATCTTTGTCTTGGTTCCAACGAGACGCTGATTTTACTAATTTTAAAAACGTCCTGGATGAATCTGAATCACATACGGTAAACACTGCCTGACGGACGATGTTTTCTATCTACACATGCGGTGAACACCGTAAACTGTTCTGGTGAGGCGGCTGCTTTAGTCAGTCTGTGGAAAATGAAAGGGTATGTTTTTCCACCTAGTGGTTCAGATAGGAATTGTAGGGAGCTGGCAATACACTGGCAATATTGGAAATACACAAATTAGGCTCATTTGTTTAACTCCATCGACCGGCTCTTGGGATCGACTATTGGAGACATATCAGCCAATCACTGATACATAGCCAATCGATCTCCATCTCTAACTTTTAGCATAAACATGCTTTTAAGCATCTGGTTTAATGAAATCCGTATTGAAATCACATATTATTTAATATATTGTGTAGGTTTTTGGTATCTTTTGTTAATATTTTTTTTTTTCACTTGCAGTTTGAAAAGTGATTGCAAACTTATACCTATGAGTTCCTGCTGGTGTGGGTTCATAGTTGCTTTGTAACTGGTGCACACTAAACAAACATACATGCTAATAACTTCTTTTTGTGGAGTGAGGAACATGTACAGAAGTGTGAGTGACTTCAGAAACCGCACCCACTGTGTTTATACGGTAAAAAACACACACAAAGCAAGATTCTTTTATAGATATATAACAGTTACTTGAGCAGAGTCACTCTGGAGTTCAGCTATAGATGTCTATGGATCAGGAGATTGCTTAGAATTTGTCTTAGAAGGTGTGTATCACTCCATAAAAGCTGTTTTAACAGTGAAAGAGAATCAGCCATTGCATGTGCATATAACATAAAGGATTAATTAGCAAAGTATTTCATGTAAACTGAATCCTCTCTAGTTCTCTTTCTTAACATTGCCTTCAAAGCATCGTCACCTCATCACTTGTTAATGACCTTACTCACTTACCGTAGATAGTTTTAGTAACATCTGCTCTAATTTCTTTTCCCAGCATCTCCCACCATCAAGCTGCTTGTGGAAGACCCCATAGTGGCTAACCCAGGACAGACAGTCACTCTGGTCTGCATCACCTCTGGAGGGGAGCCCACTCCAGTCCTGACATGGGTACGCAACGCTGAGGGGCTTCCCAAGAAGAGCGTCCTGAACGGTGGGACGTTGACCATCCCTGCCATCAGCACCGAGGAGGCCGGCGTCTATAGCTGTGTGGCCAGCAACAACGTGGGCAACCCTGCCAAGAAGTCCACAAACATCGTCGTCAGAGGTCTGTACCCCTGTCCTCAGGCTGCGCTCTCTTCAAACACCCTCGTATGGATCATATAGAAGAGCTGTCAGGTTCAGGGATCTGCAGAGGCACAGACGCGACTCATTTAAATGTTTGGATGTGGAGAAAGCTCTCGCGGCACCTATAAGTTACCATCATTTTTCAGAGAAACTTGTCAGCTCCCAATGAATTGCAAGCGATAGACAGGACTCAGGGCAAGGATAATAAATGTCTCCAGCAATGCATGCAGCACACATGCAAATATAAGTAATGACGCTGCCTTGAGCAGTCGCTCTCAATCACTGCATTGGAATGTGCATTGAATTTAGGGAGCTGAGATTAAAATGAGGTGTAAAACTTTTTAAAATACACTGTGTGGATACTATATGGAGCTATATTATTTCAGAACTGGCTACACACTGGTGTTTACTGTCGCATCTTAAAAGGCCCAGCACGTTGAAGCTTTTTCCAAGACTGTCCCAGGAGCTCTTGTTATTTAGTGTTTTATTTGTTATGCAGTTTTTCATTTATTTCTGATAAATATTGAATTGAATCAGTAAATATAGCTAGTAGTAGCAGTAAATGTAGCAGTAAATGTAGTAAATATAATAATTGAAAGATGGAATTATGGAATAATTATTCATTATTCATTAGTATTCATTATACAGTATTAAGTATTTATGAGCATCAGTCCAGTTATGTAGACTTGGCAACAAGTTTTCAAATGTAATGATATATTTGGCTAATAAAGTGTGAGAATGGCAGTGTTAAGCAAATTATAGCACATAAGCAAAATGGACAGCCATAAATAAAGACTTCCTAACAGCGCGGTCTGTTTACTTGGTTCGAACCACTAAAAGCCATAACTGCATCATGATTTCCTTTAAATACCCACCACGCAAACACAACTGAAGGAAGTCAAATCCAGCAGAGGAAGAGATTTTGGAGTGTGTCGCTCTCAGTGGGAGTCTAGACTGTAGCAGCTGTTGTAGCTTATTTTGTAGTTACCCCCTCTCAAAAGCGATCCCTGGTGTGCAAAGAAAGCTGTTTGCACATCTGGAGGCCCTGGTTTGAGTGTGAATGCTTCTCTGGCTGTCAGCTCACCGTCTCTGAGAAGCAGAGTGAAATGGAGCTCGGACTGCATTAGCATGAGGCTGGATGGAGACTCGGGAGTCAGGTGGTTTGCCAAGGCAGAGGATCAGCTGGGTTGAGGAGAAAGAATGGCAGAGGCAGAAAGAGAGAGAGTGAGGGGGAGAGAGAGAGAGAGGAAGAGAAAGAAACAGATGCTAGTTATCATTCCTGAAGCTTCTGTAGTGCTCCTCACATGGCACACACAGGCAGCAGAGAACATGTTTGGTATTTCAGTGGACGTGTCCATGCTCTGACTAACAATGTATTTTATCAGAGTAATGGTTTTCAGCCAGGACTAGTGTCACAGAACACGGGCAGAAGTCCCCTTTAACCTAATGAGAAACTCGTTTTTTTCAAATTACTAATTCAAGTTTCTTAGTGCTTTGAATAAAATAGTTATCACCCATACAAATCACTGAGTTCAGGTGTTCCAATCACCTCCATGGCCACAGGTGAATAAAACCAGCACCTAGACATACAGGCTGCTTCTACACACAGTAGTAAAAGAATGAGTCACTCTCAGGAGCTCAATGAACTCAATGCAACAAGTCCAGTGGTGAAGGTTCCTCTCTACTAAATATTCCACAGTCGACAGCAACTCCACCACCAAGTGGTAGCCACATACAATGATGGGTGCGTAGTGAGCAGAGTCAGTATATTTACTGTTTAAATGCTGAACTGAATTAATGTTTTTTTATCACTTAAAGTAAAAACAAGGGCTACATTTAAAATGATTTTGAAAGGTGCATCATAAAGTGTTTATTTATAAAAAATAAAGTAAATAAAATGTTTTGTCTTGTTAACCTCCACTCTTTCTCTTGTTCAGTGGGAGGAGTGAGCTCTTGGTTTTCTAGTCAGGACTTTAAATCTGGGCTGAAACTGTGTTAGATTCGTTCTCAAACACTTATGAGATATCCAGAACGTTCTGTGTGGAGTGTGTATGTTCTCTCCGTGCTTGAGTGGGTTCCTCAAGTGATCACAAAGGGCACCTTTGTGATCCCAACTAGCGGGATGAAGCAGAAGATAATGGATGAATAAGAGATAGGTGACTGTTTTTAATTAGTGCTCCGGTCTCAGAACATATGAGATGTTGGTGTGGAGCTGTCTGTGAGAAGTATAAACACCTCTGTCTCGGGCCATTCCGGGTTGGAAAGTTGTTTTTCGTCGCCGACTTTTCTTTTTTTAGAGCGCCGTCTGACTCGCTTTATTCTCCGACTACTGCTGGTGGTTTTACTACACACATGATTGGTCAGTTAGGTTACCTCACTGCTAAGTCTGTATAAAGAAAGCATAGTTGTGCTTGTCTGAGTACCGCTTGGTAGACTACCTGACTGATTTTGGTTTGTTTGCTCTTTAATACTTTGTAAATGCATTGTTGCAGCCATTGAGCTGCAGAAACATATTTTTAAAATTATATATATATATATATATATATATATATATATATATATATATATATAATTATATATATATATATATATATATATATATATATATATATATATATATATATATATATATATATATATATATATATAATTATATATATATATAATGCAATTTGTGCAGACCAAACAACATAACAAAACTGTTGGGATGAACATGTGCATTGCATGTCAAGCTAACATTATCATGGTTGCAAATTCTATATCTTTGTTATTTTTAACCGGCCTTGTTTTGATTGGTTTTATAGCATTTAAACTGAAACTCATAGAGACTGTAAACAAGCACTGAAGCAATCTGATAGACATTGTGAACTACGAAGCTTGCCCGAGCTAGCAGCAGTACTAAAACCATGTACGGGTCACTTAGAATTTCTGAGAATTTGTTAAACTCCTCTTTTTCTGAGAGCCAAAATGTATTCATGAAAAATAAAATACAAATCAAAACAACTTGGAACGGAAGTGAACGAGTAAGAGGCTTGGTTGAAGAGCAGTGTCAGTGAAAAGGAGAGATGTTCTTCATCCCTTAATCCTTCCGCAGTGCTACTTTCAGAAAGTGGCTGGTACGTCCCACGAATGCCTCCGACTTCTCCCCTCACGTCAACCGTCTGAATTATCATCTCGATGAGAGTCTTTGAAGACTGACTTGGTAATTCTCACGGCAAACTCTGATTGAAAATTTTGGTATGGAAGAAAAGTAGGATGTATCCTCGTGAGTTCTCGCCGTAATTTCACATTTAATAAGCTGAAACTCATCCACAGTAATCACAGCCTCTCTAAACTGCAGAAGTCCTTCAGGAACAAAGTGTTTGGAGAAAATATCAAAGAAAGCAGATGTAAACGCGGTGTTCCTTCAGCTAACTAGTGCGCACGCAGTAACCTCAGATAACCCCAATAATAATTCAGAAGAGAAGTCCTGTGAGTTCCTATAACTGCTGCTTCAGCTGAGCTGCTGCGTTTTGTGCTGGAGTTTGATTGCAGTGGTCTTCGTGCCCCTTTATCAAGTTCTTCATTTTTGATTTTTTTATAATCCTGGATCTTGATCCGCTGACCTATTTATTTTTTTTCTGTTCTTGTGCTGCTTTTTTCCTCTGATGGAACCGTTTTCACTTCAGCTTCACTTTAACCTGCTTTTGACTTTTAATGAAGGGAGTCAGTGAGAGCTCTGTGTTTGTGTTAGAGGTGCGTATTGTGGTGATTTAACTTCTTCTCCTTTTTTAGATAAAAGCTGTCTGTGTGCTAAAACAACCCTATAGTTTTTAACCCTGTAGATCAGGAATATTTAATTAGTCAGTAAGGTCCAGTTAGAGGAGATCTCCTCAGGCCGGTCTGGACCCTCATCATCTCTAACGTGTGTTCTGATTCAGTGGTGTATCCTGTTTACTGAAGTAGTCTAGTATCAGCATCTCATACCATCAGCTACTGAAACACCAACACACCACACATACCATTCAGTATATTTCAGTATATTTACTGTTTAAATACTGAACTGAAACAAGAGATACATTAAAAAACAGAATGCTTTCTGAAAAAAGTTAATCTTAAAGTGTTTATTTATAGAGAAAGTAAATAAAGGTGGTTCTTCTTGGTAACTCAGCTTCACTAGTGTACATGTTGGTTGTACAGAGCGGTGTTCTCCAGAACTAGACGAGCAGGTCCATTCCAGAACCGTTCCTGTTACACACTCAGTTCTCTCTGTTCACTTTTCTGTTTTTACGTTATTCTTTCTGACTCGCTTCTCCTCGCCTGTGTACACAGATCTGATTGGCTGAGGAGCCTTCGGTGATCTTACAGCGCACGTGATTGGTCTTTGAGTTCACTGTGCCGTTAAGCCCGTATACTATAAGGACTAGAAAAGCTCCACCTCTTAAAATAAACACAGTCAGAATTAAATCATTCTCAGTAGATTATCAGTTTGGGTCCACATTGGACAACGTCTGGGTCCGGATCTGGACCGCAGTCTGCCTATTAGTGACCCCTGCTGTAGGGTGATGATCAGTGTTTACAACACCCGTTGGCTTTATCTGATTCGTTGGGGGAAACTCTCAGCACTAAATGCTTTCTGTGTGAAACCCGCTTTTCTTGTTACTAGGCAGAAGAGAAGCCTGGTGTTCTCAAGTTGCCCCTGGTTTAAGGTTTTCCCCCCTTACGAATAACCACAATCACGCCGTTGGACAGATGGTAACAGTGATGTCTTGGTGGACAGAGGACACTTCTCATAAGAGAAGATATCCGAGCATCAGCGGGGAAATTCACCAGCAACGAGGCTTCTCTGCTGCACAGATGGCGGAATCTCATTTGCCAGGAGAAATAAGCGAGGGATTGAGGAGAAAACGATATTACGTGTGGAGGATTGTGAACTCCAGTAATCTGGCCACACACTGCAGGCTGTCTGCGCTGAGCATCAGCAAAGGTGGACATAGTGGACAAAATACAGGGACAGCTAGCTCTTTTAGAACTTCAATACAGATAATCTTATTCTCTTTGTTGTTTTGGGACAGCTGGACTGTTTTGGGCTGTTTTACTGGGTCTCCCTTGTTGAGATATTATCAGTAATATCTCAGGTGTGCCAGTCCTACCTTATTATGCCATATCTGTAGTGTAACTGGTGATGGGGAGACTGGGTACATGTCCCCATCATTTTCTGAATGATTTTTTTGTTATGTAAGTTTCCTGGTTTTTAGGACAATGTTCAGTAAATGTCAAACCATGAATGTAGCAAAAACTTTAAATGCTTAGTTAACATTGATGTGCCAGACTCACTCCACTTTCAAAGAAAATAGTTTTTTATAATGACTTTGTTTACTTGGGCGTCCTCCAATATCAGTCACTGTTGGTCACTGTAGGTTTTCAGTAGCTCGTCTTTTGTTGTTTTTTTAAAGAACAAATACATAGAACCACGTAGAACTGTAGCAGTTCACTTCAAAGGACACTGGAACCTTTACCATTAGCAGTGTATGTGACAGGCAGTGAATATGTGCAGACTGGTGTTGGGCATATGGACGCAAACTAAAGCCTCCATTGACCTAATGCATGAAAATGTATTGTTTTATTATTATTATTATTATTATTATTATTATTATTATTATTATTATTATCATTATTATTATTTATTTTATGATATTTTGTTTGGGCTGCTCAATGTGCACTAGAAGCACGACAGATAAGGACACACATCACAGAAGGAGGTGGGGAAGAGAAAAACGAAGGCTCGGTCAGCATCACCCAGGTGGGAGTAACCGTGCTGGGCAGCTCTGAGTAAGGCTTTTCTGACACACTGCCTGTACGGCAGCTCCATCAATAAAGCAGGAAGGCAGCTGGTGTTCTGTATGGCTATGCTGAGCCCTGTCAGTAGCTTTTTCAGCAGATTACGCAGCACGTTGCAGGGGCTGGTGTGCGAGCTCCAGCAAAATAAGCCGGAGTCGTGTGCTCTGTAAGTTATTTATAAGTGGAAGGGGGCAGTGATGGAGGGGGCTCGGGATTTGCTGAGCCTGTACACTGCCATAGAAACACACCTTTTTACTTATTTACAGGGGAGATATCATCTCCAGGTTGGGGTACTTTCCACTAGGTAATCATAACAAGATACCTGAGATGCCTCCACCAGCCATTCCCCCACCTCTACAGTCCTCTTAGCGTTTCTTCCTGATGACCATCTGCACGTTGGTAATGCCCTGAAAATGTGAAAGAGGAGGTAAATTATTCTGATTTAAATCTGATGATGTGTGCAGTATTGCTTTGTGGTAAAAAAAAAAAATGCAATCTAACAAAAGCAATAACAAACCTGCAACCTTTCCACCCAAAACCCTCAATTTTAAATAGAATTGATACTATAATCACAAGACTATAATCACAAATTAGTTTAAAGCACTTACTGTGTAAATGTTTCAAATTTTATACGCATTTATTTTAAAATAATAAATATTCAGTATATAAATAATGTCAAGTTTTAATAACCCCAGTCAGATTTCTTGTTTTGTTGTTTTTCTCAGTGAAATGTACAGTTTTTATTTTTTAAACATATTTTGGGGAAAAAATTTAACATAAAACGTGTCAAAAACTTTTGCACAGGCCACGTTTTCTGTTTTACTTTTTCTCTGAAGTGTTAAACAGTAAAGTGCAGTAAACTGTGCAGGAGTGTGATCTCGGTGTAGGACCTATTTTCTCTTGACTTTTGCCCAAGCTTTTGCATATGACTGTATATATGATATACAGGGGCGTAGCTAGCCCTAGTTTATTTGAGCCCCAGCACCCTAAAGATTATAGTATCTGTAGTATCTTTCAATAGTTCTTTTTTTTAACATAAATTTGTCTCTGACAAGCTGGAAATGTTAAAACCATAGAGAGTATATAGAGAGTATATAGAGAGTATATAGAGAGTATATAGAGAGTATACAGAGAGTATATAGAGAGTATATAGGGAGTATATAGAGAGTATATGGAGAGTATATAGAGAGTATATAGAGAGTATATAGAGAGTATATAGAGAGTATAGAGAGTATATAGAGAGTATATAGAGAGTATATAGGGAGTATATAGAGAGTATATGGAGAGTATATAGAGAGTATATAGGGAGTATATAGAGAGCATATAGAGAGTATATAGCGAGTATATAGAGAGTATATGGAGAGTATATAGAGAGTATATAGAGAGTATATAGGGAGTATATAGAGAGTATATGGAGAGTATATAGAGAGTATATAGGGAGTATATAGAGAGTATATGGAGAGTATATAGAGAGTATATAGGGAGTATATAGAGAGCATATAGAGAGTATATAGCGAGTATATAGAGAGTATATGGAGAGTATATAGGGAGTATATAGAGAGCATATAGAGAGTATATATAGAGTATATAGAGAGTATATAGAGAGTTTATAGGGAGTATATAGAGTATATAGAGAGTAGATAGAGAGTATATAGAGAGTATACAGAGAGTATATAGAGAGTATACAGACAGCATATAGAGAGTATATAGAGAGTTTATTGAGAGTATATAGAGAGTTTATAGGGAATATATAGAGAGTATATAGAGAGTATATAGGGAGTATATAGAGAGTTTATAGAGAGTATATAGAGAGTATATAGAGAGTATATAGAGAGTTTATAGGGAGTATATAGAGAGTTTATAGGGAGTATATAGAGAGTATATAGAGAGTATATAGGGAGTGTATAGAGAGTATATAGAGAGTTTATAGGGAGTATATAGAGAGTATATAGAGAGAATATAGGGAGTATATAGGGAGTATATAGAGAGTATATAGAGAGTATATAGAGAATATATATAGAGTATATAGAGAGTATATAGAGAGTATATAGAGAGTATATAGAGAGTATATAGGGAGTGTATAGAGAGTATATAGAGAGTTTATAGGGAGTATATAGAGAGTATATAGAGAGAATATAGGGAGTATATAGGGAGTATATAGAGAGCATATAGAGAGTATATAGATAATATATATAGAGTATATAGGGAGTATATAGAGAGTTTATAGGGAGTATATAGAGAGTATATAGGGAGTATATAGACTATATAGAGAGTATATAGAGTATATAGAGAGTATATAGGGAGTATATAGAGTATAGAGGGGGTATATAGAGAGTATATAGGGAGTATATAGGGAGTATATAGAGAGTATATAGAGTATATAGAGTATATAGAGAGTATATAGAGTATATAGGGAGTATATAGAGAGTATATAGAGAATATATATAGAGAATATAGAGAGTATATAGAGTATATAGGGAGTATATAGAGAGTATATAGAGAATATATATAGAGAATATAGAGAGTATGTAGGGAGTATATAGAGAGTTTATAGGGAGTATATAGACTATATAGAGAGTATAGAGAGTATATAGGGAGTATTTAGAGTATAGAGGGGGTATATAGAGAGTATGTAGGGAGTATATGGAGAGTATATAGAGAGTATATAGAGTATATAGAGAGTATATAGAGTATATAGAGAGTATATAGAGTATATAGAGAGTATAGAGAGTATATAGGGAGTATATAGAGTATAGAGGGGGTATATAGAGAGTATGTAGGGAGTATATGGAGAGTATATAGAGAGTATATAGGGAGTATATAGAGAGTATATAGAGTATATAGAGAGTATATAGAGAGTATATAGAGCGTAAATAGAGAGTATAGAGAGTATATAGAGAGTATATAGGGAGTATATAGAGAGTATATAGAGTATATAGAGAGTATATAGAGAGTATATAGGGAGTATATAGAGAGTATATGGAGAGTATATAGGGAGTATATAGAGAGCATATAGAGAGTATATATAGAGTATATAGAGAGTATATAGAGAGTTTATAGGGAGTATATAGAGTATATAGAGAGTAGATAGAGAGTATATAGAGAGTATACAGAGAGTATATAGAGAGTATACAGACAGCATATAGAGAGTATATAGAGAGTTTATTGAGAGTATATAGAGAGTTTATAGGGAATATATAGAGAGTATATAGAGAGTATATAGGGAGTATATAGAGAGTTTATAGAGAGTATATAGAGAGTATATAGAGAGTATATAGAGAGTTTATAGGGAGTATATAGAGAGTTTATAGGGAGTATATAGAGAGTATATAGAGAGTATATAGGGAGTGTATAGAGAGTATATAGAGAGTTTATAGGGAGTATATAGAGAGTATATAGAGAGAATATAGGGAGTATATAGGGAGTATATAGAGAGTATATAGAGAGTATATAGAGAATATATATAGAGTATATAGAGAGTATATAGAGAGTATATAGAGAGTATATAGAGAGTATATAGGGAGTGTATAGAGAGTATATAGAGAGTTTATAGGGAGTATATAGAGAGTATATAGAGAGAATATAGGGAGTATATAGGGAGTATATAGAGAGCATATAGAGAGTATATAGATAATATATATAGAGTATATAGGGAGTATATAGAGAGTTTATAGGGAGTATATAGAGAGTATATAGGGAGTATATAGACTATATAGAGAGTATATAGAGTATATAGAGAGTATATAGGGAGTATATAGAGTATAGAGGGGGTATATAGAGAGTATATAGGGAGTATATAGGGAGTATATAGAGAGTATATAGAGTATATAGAGTATATAGAGAGTATATAGAGTATATAGGGAGTATATAGAGAGTATATAGAGAATATATATAGAGAATATAGAGAGTATATAGAGTATATAGGGAGTATATAGAGAGTATATAGAGAATATATATAGAGAATATAGAGAGTATGTAGGGAGTATATAGAGAGTTTATAGGGAGTATATAGACTATATAGAGAGTATAGAGAGTATATAGGGAGTATTTAGAGTATAGAGGGGGTATATAGAGAGTATGTAGGGAGTATATGGAGAGTATATAGAGAGTATATAGAGTATATAGAGAGTATATAGAGTATATAGAGAGTATATAGAGTATATAGAGAGTATAGAGAGTATATAGGGAGTATATAGAGTATAGAGGGGGTATATAGAGAGTATGTAGGGAGTATATGGAGAGTATATAGAGAGTATATAGGGAGTATATAGAGAGTATATAGAGTATATAGAGAGTATATAGAGAGTATATAGAGCGTAAATAGAGAGTATAGAGAGTATATAGAGAGTATATAGGGAGTATATAGAGAGTATATAGAGTATATAGAGAGTATATAGAGAGTATATAGGGAGTATATAGAGAGTATATAGAGTATATAGAGAGTATATAGAGTATATAGGGAGTATATAGAGAGTATAGAGAGTATATAGAGAGTATATAGGGAGTATATAGAGAGTATATAGAGAGTATATAGAGTATATAGGGAGTATATAGAGAGTATAGAGAGTATATAGAGAGTATATAGAGAGTATATAGAGTATATAGGGATTATATAGAGAGTATATAGAGAGTATAGAGAGTATATAGAGAGTATATAGAGTATATAGAGAGTATATAGAGAGTATAGAGAGTATATAGAGAGTATATAGAGAGTATATAGGGAGTATGTAGAGAGTATATAGAGAGTATATAGGGAGTATATAGAGAGTATATAGAGTATATAGAGAGTATATAGAGAGTATAGAGAGTATATAGAGAGTATAGAGAGTATATAGAGAGTATATAGAGTATATAGAGAGTATATAGAGAGTATATAGGGAGTATGTAGAGAGTATATAGAGAGTATATAGGGAGTATATAGAGAGTATATAGAGTATATAGAGAGTATATAGAGAGTATATAGAGTATATAGAGAGTATAGAGAGTATATAGAGAGTATATAGAGTATATAGAGAGTATATAGAGTATATAGAGAGTATATAGAGAGTATATAGAGAGTATAGAGAGTATATAGGGAGTATATAGAGAGTATATAGGGAGTATATAGAGAGTATATAGAGTATATAGAGAGTATATAGAGAGTATAGAGAGTATATAGAGAGTATATAGAGAGTACAGAGAGAGTATATAGAGTATATAGAGAGTATATAGAGAGTATATAGAGAGTATAGAGAGTATATAGAGAGTATAGAGAGATTATATAGGGAGTACAGAGAGAGTATATAGAGTATATAGAGAGTATATAGAGAGTATAGAGAGTATATAGAGAGTATATAGAGTATATAGAGAGTATATAGAGTATATAGAGAGTATATAGAGAGTATATAGAGAGTATAGAGAGTATATAGGGAGTATATAGAGAGTATATAGGGAGTATATAGAGAGTATATAGAGTATATAGAGAGTATATAGAGAGTATAGAGAGTATATAGAGAGTATATAGAGTATATAGAGAGTATATAGAGTATATAGAGAGTATATAGAGAGTATATAGAGTGTTTGGTATGAAATGGTATGATCCAGCTTCTCCCTCTCTCAGTGCATTGCACGCATGGTGTCTGTGTTTAATTTGACTGGAGTCGTGTGTCTAGTAAGTTTAATAAGTTTAAGTGCTTAAAATCTGTTGATAATGGTAATAATATTGATAACTGATTATTAGAATTGGTGTGTCTGATCAAAATTATTCTAATTATTCTGTCATGACACTCACTCCAAGTCTCATGCCCTAAATTTCTGAGAAAAATGTGTTGAATTGATATGGATCTATTAATTTTATTCTTAGATGATATTTATATAAATAGTTTATCTTTTATTATATTTTGCATTTAATAAAATGTCTTAATACATTCGTGAACTAAGTTTAGAACTGATTTTAGATTGATGGTCTGAAATGACTTTAAAATGTAGGTTTTTTATGAGCTGTTCTCATTTTAGTGCTCAGCACTCCTAAACCTCTACTCCTACAGTCACCCCTAGTGATATATACATAGCCACTGTTTGGATGCTTGTTTTTAAGTCTGTTTTTTTAAAACTGTCTTTACTTTTAATGTAAGTAAATGAAACCAGAAATTGTTTCAATGCTGTTTTGGAGCATTTCTATTGGTCCAATCATCATGACGTTTTTATACAATGTAATTAGTGGCTGATGTGTTCAAATGATGTAGAATAAATTAAATGAGCAAAAATGGAAATGATTTTCTTTGGACAGCAACAATATTCTGATGAAGCTGCTTTTATCCACGTATTTAGCTCTAACAAAAGGTGCTGCTTTGTAAATGGGGAAAAATCTTTTATTGGGGTCCAGTTTGAGGTAAACAAGCAAAAACTGGAGATCCATTACGTTAATAGTTTGCCAAACCATTATATCAATACATATGAATGTCCAAAAAAAACTCAATGTTTTTATTTATTTTATTTTTTGGTTTTATGATAAATGGACAGAAAGAAATGGTCCAGAAAAAAAATACATTAAAAGTAAAGTGAGTTTTTGCTTTCTCCTGGAAACTCAGTTTTTTAAGATCTTTGGTGTTTTTGGACGTTGCTGGTATGAGTAATTGTAAACACTGATCGGCAGTAACTGTTTCAGAAACGGAGCATGAATGTACTTTTATTAAGCTGCTACAGATAAACTTGCGTTTGAGGACATGTCTCTGTCTCTGTGTCTCTGTCTCTGTGTCTCTGTCTTTGTGTCTCTGTGTCTCGTTGTAATGAAAGAGAGCTCATTTTGTGAATTTCATTGTTGCCATGTGACGCTGTAGGGTTCTCTCGTTCTGAAGAATTCCTAAAGTGTGAAGGAGGCGTTCAGTCTTCCTGTAACAGAGACGCATTGTGAGCTCTACAGCTTTGGAGAAGCTGAGTGCTGTGGCTAGCTCTGATCATAGCGGGGTGGAAGACACGGCGAAGGCACTGTGGTGATGCGTATGATTATGTAAGAGGGGAATTAAAGGAATATGCATTAGCGCTGCACGCTCTATTCACTACCGCATGGCTTTAAATTGCATTTTCCTCAGTTTGCTGTAGTTTTTTGTCTCCAAATGTCAGAAAGTGGTGGTTAAAAGGTACGTCGGGAGGATTAGGGACTCGTGTACACTGCAAGGAAAAACTTGCAGTGACAGCTGCTGAGCCAGGGACGAAACTAATACCGTTTAATACGAGCAAAAATGTTTGAGATTAAAATCTCTTAGTCTTAAAAAAACAGTAAGAGTGAAAATGTGTTTGAGAATTCTGTGGACGGTGTGCTAATGCACGTTTATGAGCTAGCAGTGTTTACATTCTGTATTTTTGAGTTTAGGTTGAGTTTAAGATCAGAGTGAATGTGTTAATGTCACATAGATATTAATGTAAAAATGTATCTCCATGTTGTTAAAATGATAAAACATTCCAGGTGATAGTCTCTCAGTAACAGAAAATACAGGTGTTTGTTTTCTTTTCTTAATTATGGCTCATTAAAAGCTGAAGTTTGGAATTCTAAATTAGCTGCTGGAGTTTCAGGAGACTTGGCTGCAGCACTGGAGATTAAGAACCACCATCACATGGTCCACGCACAGGAACCTGACTCAGAGAGGTCTTCAGCAGAAATGACAGCTAAACGGGGAAAAGACTGGGCTCCACAGCCCAACCACTATCTACAGACTGAGCCGCTGTCTCGGCTTAATTACAGCACTGATTTACCGGCACCGAGCCTCGCCAAGCTGAGCCGCACAGGCAACAACCCAGCAAAGTCACAGCTGTTTATTATCTTTATTTCGTTATTGTGCGTGAAACAGACCTCGCTACTGATCAGCAACAAAAGCAGCAGTTCAGCTTTACAGGAGATGGTATAGACCAGGGGTGTTTAATTAGAGTCAGTAAGGTCCAGTTAGAGGAGATCTCCTCAGACCGGTCCAGACCGTCATCATCTCTAACGTGTGTTCTGATTCAGTGGTGTATCCTGTTTACTGAAGTAGTCTAGTATCAGCATCTCATACCATCAGCTACTGAAACACCAACACACCACACATACCGTTCAGTATATTTCAGTATATTTACTGTTTAAATACTGAACTGAAACAAGAGATACATTTTAAAAACAGAATGATTTTAAAAAAAGTTCATCTTAAAGTGTTTATTTATAGAGAAAGTAAATAAAGGTGTGTGTTCTTGGTAACTCAGCTTCACTAGTGAACATGTTGGTTGTACAGAGCGGTGTTCTCCAGAACTAGACGAGCAGGTTCATTCCAGAACCGTTCCTGTTAAACACTCAGTTCTCTCTGTTCACTTTTCTGTTTTTACGTTATTCTTTCTGACTCACTTTAGTCTCCGACTGCTGCTCCTCCTCAACTGTGTGTGCAACGCATGCCTCAATGTGCACAGATCTGATTGGCTGAGGAGCTCTTTTGGTGATCTTACAGCGCACGTGATTGGTCTCTGAGTTCACTGCACTGTAAAGCCCGTATACCGTAAAGACTAGAAAAGCTCCACCTCTTAAAATGAACACAGTCAGAATTAAATCATTCTCAGTAGTTTATCAGTTTGGGTCCACATTGTACAACGTCTGGGTCCAGATCCGGACCGCGGTCCGCCTATTAGTGACCCCTGGTCTAGCATTTCAATAGTTGTCCCCACAATGGACTGCTACTGCTCGTACAGCTGACATTCACAGTAAACGCCGGTGCCGCTATGCAAAAGTTGGGACAGCCCCTGTTCAGATCACATATTTTACTGATTTTCTGAATTAAAATATTCACTGTCACTGTCCAATAAAAATCAAGTATCTTCAAAATAGGAACTTTATAGGAGAGGCCAAAAACTTTACTTTCAATGTAAGTCAATAGAACCAGAATTTTGATTTTGAAGCATTTCTATTGGTCCATTCATCATGGAAATAGTACACAATGTCAACAGCAGCTGTCGTGTTCAAACGATGTAGAAAAATGAAAATCAACAAAAATGGGGATGCATGTTTTTCATTGGACAGCGACGATAAACATCCTGCACAGACAGCAAACTTAAATTAGTAATTTTTCTGGAAATTTTAGTACACGCTTTCTCTGTATTAGCAAATTATGTATTAGAGAAAATATATAAAATATAAAATGTGCCTTAAGTTTTGCGGTACGCCATATTTTATTCGAAAATCCGAAAATACGCTGTAATTATACCCGAATGTTCAGACACTTGTTGAACGTTTAAATTTTTAAAGCATGACTTGTTATTGGAATTTTTGGCTTGTTTGATTTGATATCTGTAGTCTTTCTAGTCATGAAAGTTTCATATCAGTTGGATCCTAATGTTAACATGTAGAACATCACATTGTCTCATTGAATACTACAGTAGATGTTTTGTAAATGCTGGACGTCCTCCTGTCCTGTTTTGAGTGAAGGGTTAATGGACCTGAATTGTTGGCAGGGTTAACGGTGAGTGTGTGGAGCAAACTGGTCGATCAGAGTTGCTTGTTGGAGTTGAGACACTGGGGACAAGCTGTTTGGCTGACTGCTGGTTCTGCTATTGATCGAGTTCAAGCGGTTTTCAGAGAATCTTTTGGAACAAATGGTGTCTTTCGTAGCTGGGGTCACTGACAGTCTTGTCTCTGGAGTGTACGGAGCTCAGCTGCTGTAACAGTTGACTTTTTCACCAAGATGGCGTATGACTGCCACTGTTTTCCATTTCAGACAACTTCCTGAAGCCCAGTGGTTAGGCTATTATTCATCTTTGCAGTCAGTGCCATGTTTATTACTTTTAGAAAGCCCAGGTGATGTTATTTCTCATAAACATGGTCCCCTTCACTGGAAATCAAAGCAGTGGCTCATCAGACATGTTGGATCTGTCCAGATCTAGATCTAACCAATAGAAGAGGTAGAATAGCTTATCTTCCCAGATACCACATGGTAGACCATTCTGTTTGGTTGATATTTCATTGGCTCCAAGATTCTAAGTTACTGCATGCCTGCTGTTCATAGGCAATATATTCAAAAGCATGATTAGATAAAAATGAGCTAAACGCTACAGACATGTATTTTTTAGTGCCCAGGAATCAGGAGGTCTTCTCAGAAGGCTTGGAAGGCCCTGAGGGTTTCCCCTCTGAAGATTAGAACTTTGAAGGCAGCAAGCTCTGGAATAGTTTGACTGGATCACAGCAAGTGCAGTCGTGGGTGTGCTGGCAGTCGAGTAGGACAGAGAGCATTCGCCTTGTGCTAACAGTCAGGCAGGCTGACAGTGAGAGTCCTGGCCGTACATGAAATATCTGTAGCTCTGTTTCTGGATGAAACCATCAGCGTTCGTTCATTCATGGTGGTCAGGAAGAAGAACTGGGTAGATTGCTAAAAAAAGGGTGCTAGTTGCTTTTAGTGCTGAAGAGTTATTGTGCTAGTTAGTTGCTCTCCTGAGGGTGTTGTGTTTCTTCATGAGGGGTTGGAGGAGAATTGGGGTGGGAGGTGTTAAATGCTGTGGAGAGGGAGGGAGGGAGGGAGGGATGCAGGTGGGTGCAGAACAGTCTTAAAGTAAGACGTGAGCCTCAGAGGACGGCCTAGCAGGCGTAGTAGTACGTGGGAGAAGTTCTGTGCCATAACACTTCGCTCTTACATGACTGGTAACACCATCGGTGAGAATGAGTCTGAGTCATCGTTCCTCTGTACACACGTCACCGGATTTCACTTCTCGGTGATGAGTTTTCTCCGACTGCAGCATATGCGTGACTCTTCTCCAGCTCGGCCGCGGAACAGCGCTCTTGTACTCTGGAAGTCCTGTCCTGAGGGCTTCTCCGTTTACTTCCTCACTTTATTTGTGGAGACACTGGGACGGCCTATTTTAAGATTCAGGGACGTTAGCGGAATTTGCAGTGGCAGAGTGAAATGACTTGATCAGCTCTGTGTCTGCAGCCCAGCATAATCAAGTATGTATTTTTAATCCGAGGAAACTTTTCTAATAGCGTGCTAGAAATGTTTGAGCGTGCTCGTGTTTATACTGTTTACAGTGCTGTGAAAATCCAGAGACCAGCCGCTCACTGATAAAAACTACACAGAAACTTCAGCTGCTGCATATTTCTTTTTCTTCTTTTACTTGTTTTGATTTTTTAAGCTAATGTGCAGGGATATTTCTCCAAACCTGAGTTTAAAATTTACAAATACCAGTTTTTAAAGCTTGTGCCTGGTTTCAGGAGTCCTGATTGGTCTGTTCTGTTTTTGTTTATTTAATCTCCTCTGAAATATCTTTTTTAGCCATTTCAGATGCAGCTGAGATGATTTTCTTTTATTTATTTTTTATTTTTTTATTTTTAAACCTGTCATGTCGGAATGGTGATCTGAATACACTGATGTACTAAACATATTTGCTTTTACAAGAACAGCTCTATAGGTTTCTATAGCCTATTCTTGTTGATGTTTTTTTTTTTTTATAGCTATTTACGCCAGGCCTGACAGGCAATAAAGAAGGGCAAAAAACAAGAAAAAAAATTATAAAAAATAAATAAATAAAAATAAAACAAAACAACAGCAACACAAAAAAATAGTAATAATAAATAAATAACCATACAAAGAAAAATGAATCAAAATAGTTATACATACATACATACACACATTCACAAATCTATACATATGCATCTACATACACACATTGCTGCAAACAGCCGAGTTGTTTGTGGGTGTGTACGTGTGTACGTTGTTTGTATGAATGGGAAAATAATGTCGGCGGCTCCGTTGGGATCAGCCTTTGTTGCGAGGACACAGCTGGTTGGTTTTAAGAGTGGATGAACGGAGGAGCTGAAGTGGCAGTAAGGTGCACAAAGAGTAGACGAATTAAAAACGGATAGATCTGAGATTATACTTCCTGTTGGAGGCTTTTGTTTAACGTTCGGTTTATTATATAAGCACTGTCTGAAACAAAAGCTACAAAAGCTGTAATCTCCTAAATGGTATCATTAGCGGAAGGACAGAACATCCCTGGTAATGAAAATTGATAAGGCCAGCGCTTTTCCAAATAATATTTTGGTTCAGTTGTCCTGTCGATCATAAAACTACATTAAATGTCTAATCCCTTTACTGCAGTTCGGCATTGGATGTGCAAATAAAAAAAATCCATTATCAGCCCCACCCAAGGGCCCACAGCGTGACCCTTATTCAAACACACCTGATAAATGTGGAGCATTACTAATACTTTAATTTGCAGTGGTGCCTTTTCAGCTAAAGCTCCAATTACTGTCTGCTAAAAGATACAAGAGCTGCTTAGCATCGAACAAGGCCTGGCTAAGCTTCGTCTTGGCCTGAATTCAGAACCTCCTGCTTTTGAGCTGCTTGAAGAAAACCAGCGAGCAGTCATCAGTTCAATCTTGCTGATCAGCATCATCATCCAGATATTTGCACATGACCTTTGTGCTCATCAATAGCTGTTGATTAAAGAGATGCTTTTTCTGATCTTGGTAAGAAAAACAGACATGCAGTCGTACTGTAAATCCATAAAACATGTAAGATCAAATTACAGCACATTAAATTATAAATATCATTTATTTATTGAACCCAAGCCAGCAGTAGAGAGAGAGAGAGAGAGAGAGAGAGAGAGAGAGTTTCGTAACATAATAATAAAGGGTCTTTCTTGCTGTCACATTTGTTGCCCATCAAGCTGCACCTGAATCAGCAGACCTCCTCAGGCTGGCTTCCTGATGTGGGGTGAGAACCTGAGAGTCTGTGCTGGAAACAGCAGCTTACTCAGAAGCCTGTGCATGATCTGATGATCTCACCGACACTTTGCTTTATTTTCCGTCTCATTTCACGCAGCTCTGAGGAAAGGCCGCTTCTGGATCACGCCTGACCCCTACCACAACGACGACAACATCCAGATCGGCCGGGAGGTGAAGATCTCCTGCCAGGTGGAAGCCACGCCAGCCGAGGAGCTGATGTTCAGCTGGTTGAAGAATGGCCGTCCGCTGCGTAGCTCCGAGCGCATGGTCATCACCCAGACGGACCCTGACGTCGCTCTAGGAACCACCAACTTGGACATCATCGACCTCAAGTTCACTGATTTCGGTACATACACCTGTGTGGCCTCGCTCAGGAACGGAGGCATACCTGAGATCAGCATAGACGTCAACATCTCATCCACTACCGGTGAGTGACCATGAAGTCTGTGATGGTGGTGACCCCACAATTAAAAGTTGTTTAATAGGTTTATGTAACCATGACTACTAATATGGTGCTTTCCCTGAGCAGTAAATCATATTTACAGAAAAAGGAAAACACAACAAGCTTTTCAGTGAAATCCTGTTTTACTCAAATACTACAGGATAACGTTCATCTGAGACAGAGCTAGGATCGTTTTAGGCGTTTGTATGTTGGTAACATCATGTAATCATATCTGATAGCCCCATTATTGGCTATGGCAGACACACAGCGTCCTATAGCACGCTCACTACTTGTGCAACAGCAGTAACCACGCACGCCATGTCAGCATTTTCAAAAACATCCAGAATGCTGAGTTTAAAGGATATCTGTGTATGTGTGGAGGAGGAGTGTAGTTTAACCAGGCAGCTCATCCCTTCAACCAGCGTTCTTCTGTTCTCTAAACTAAACAATGCAGTATGTTTAGCTTTAGCTGTCACTCAGCATTCTACGCAGTGTTGTCATGCCAATTATTTATCACACTAACAGCAAATCGTTTAACTTATCTGATAGATAATCATCTTTTACGTTGACCCAGCCCCGTACCGATGCTGGCAAGAATCAGAATCAGAGATACTTCAGAGATACAAGCCCCATTTATGTGCTAAACGGGACTTGCCAGCTTTGAGCCAACTAATTGATAACAATATTTGTTCCCACCTGTCCTTTTTTTATTCTTTCTTTCTTTCTTTCTTTCTTTCTTTACGATTAATGGTGTTTCTGATGATATCAGTTAGTCGTTGTTGTCGCGCTGGAGCTACGAGGCTACTTACATTAGGACACGTTGTAAGAAACTCCAGACACAAAACTTCGGAGGGTAATTGTTTGATTTCTCACTAAACCATTTCTTTTAACGTGGAGTTAGTCAGCAGCTGTGCTCTGTGATCACTGTGAGATCCTCTGTGAGATCCTCTGTGAGATCCTCTGTGATTCCTCCAGGTTAATCACGGTTAAGCATGTGAGCTGTATCTTAAGGTCAGATACCTATCAGCATCCTGGTTCTCCCAAGATAAACGAAGAGAGACTGTTTGAGAACAGAGAGAGTTCTGAGTCCTGCTGAATGAGGTGATTTGTTTCAGAACGTGTGTTCTATAGATTAAAACCTGTTCCTGTAGATCTGTGTTATGTTCTTCTCTGCAGTAGATTAAGAATGTATCTATTCAGTCAGCTGGGCAGATACCCCGTAATGTAGGTTTATTAATGGTAGATTATTATTAATTTGCAATCATCCATGCATCACTCTGTAAATGAGAAATAATTACAGCGGAAAGAGAAACTAATGGTTTGTGGAATATTGCAGTTGTACAGCAGACCTTCGTCTGTATTTATTTCTGTGCAAAACGTGGTTATTATTATGAGATTTATTATAAATTTCCCATTTTTTTTATGGTGGATCTGTACTCTGTATTATCTGTAGCGTAACTGCAAATAGTTGTTGTGGTACTAGATATCTGATTGCAAACTTGTTAAAGTTAAAGGTTCATTTCTCCATATGTTTTTATCCAGTTAGTGTGATGTCATTCAGACTGTTTGATGGTAGATGGTTCATTGTAACCTAGCAGCTTACTGACTTGTTTACAGTAGTGGTGACTGGAATCAGGGGTCACTAACCCTAGGTTTAGTGTTTATGAACTCCTTTGAGGCTACAGATGGCGTTCGTGTGCTAACAGGGATTTAACTGGGTCTGCTGTTGGGCTGTATTCATATAAAGCCAGATGTTGTATTTTCATCAGTTCTGTAGTGGAGAAGTTCCTGGATGTCGTTTCCGCTTTTAATATGAACAGTGATTTCAGGTCACCTGTCTAATGTCGCTTGTAAAAACCATGAAGTAGTTCCTCCTGACTCGTCACTCTGCAGATTAAATTACAGACTGCAGAGGAGAGCCCTAACCCTAACCCTAACCCTAACCCTAACCCTAACCCTAACCCTAACCCAGAATGCGGTGGTTTGCAAATCTCAAAGACTCTTACATAGAACACAGGAAACCGAGACCTTTTACCATTTCATGAAAATGATAACTCATTTAGAACTTGATAGCAGAAAAGTACTAATGGAACTAATGAAGTCATATGATTGGGTATGAAAAGAGTCTCTCAGAAGCAGAAACTGGCAGAAGTTCACCAAGCTAAGTAAAACTGAGTCTAAAAATAAGGGAACAAAATTTTGTTCTTAAACATAAAACTGTTACAACTTTGAATATTCCGCCATCTAAAGCACATAATACCATCAAGTGATTTAGAGAACCTGGAGAAATCCTTGTGTGCTAGGGACAAGACCAACGATCAATATTGGATACAGATGTTCAGCCTCTCAGGCAGCACTGCGTTAAAACAGGCAGTTCACAATAAACAAATTCAAATCATTCATCGTGTAAAGAAGCCGTATGTCAACACGATCCAGAAACTTTAATATGAGACAAAACAGAAAATTGTTCTGTGGTCAGAAGAATCAAAATTTGCAGTTATTTTAGGAAACCAAAGACCATCCAGCTTATCAGCATTATGGGTGTAAGAAAATATCAAAATATTGAATATCGGGATATTATGTTTTGTGATCCTGTATCGATTCTCAAAAACGCAGTATCAATACACAGATTCCTGGTGAATCATTGTGTGTTGTGTTTAAACCTTTGACCACTAGATGTCAGTGTTGTAATCCATTTTCAGCTCCACTCCAACATTAACAAGCAGCACAAGGGCGCAGTGCTGTTGTAAGTATTGATAAATCTGTTCATACAGTGGTGTGTTTTAATAGTAGGATTAGAAAAATCTCAGTATATTTACTTGCAGTATGGCGGTATATACTGAATCGTGAGCGCTGTATCACGATACTTATTGTATCGGCAGGTTCTTTCCAATACACAGCCCTAATCAGCGTGTAGTTACAAAGCCGGAGAGTCTGAGTGCTGAACTGGCCTGCCTGTAGTTCAGACCTTCACCAGTACATGGTGCATCATGAAGCGAAAAGACCCAGCACTGTGGAGCAGATAGAATCCTACATCAGACAGGAATGGGACAACTGTCCTCTCCCAAACTCCCACAGTTGGTCTCCTGATGGTAGAAGAGGAGATGCTACTGAACGGTAGACACAGCCCGGTCCCAACTATTTAAAGGATGCGTTGTTGCCAGTAATAGTTTGTTGTTGTAATAATTTTTATGAAATGGTAAACTGTCTCTGACATGTGTTCTATGTTCTACTGTGAATAAAATAAATGTATGTCTATGAGATTTGCAGACCATTGCATTCTGTTTTTATTTACATTTATTTACATTTTATGATATTCCGAGTAATCGTTTCACAAAAATGGTTGTGTTTTGTGCCACTACAGCAGGTGCTTTTATCAACCTGCAGATTCACACAAGCTCCTTCTCTCACACACACACACACACACACACACACACACACACACCCCCTGCAGTTAAAATACATTCTGCTAATGCCCCGCTCGTCTTCCGTGCCTCTCTCTTTTCTCTTTATCTATCTCAGCCTCCCACTTGCTCATTCCTGTCCATCTCCCCTCTCGCCCTCTTCCCTCCTCTCACTCATGAACTTCATCAGTGCTGAAAAAGCGTCCTCCCCACTCTCTGCCTCCCACCGCGTTCCTCATTCAGCTCCTGCTCCTGTGATAGTGTTCCTCACACGATAGTGTTTCTTACTGCTAGTCCAGAGCGGACGCTAGTTTAGTCTGCACTAATAAAACACAGCAGTGAACGCTTCGTGGAGAGCAGTGACAGAGCACGCAGCCTCGGCACATCCAGACATGGCATTAGTCTTGCTGAGGAGATAGTCGAGGCTGCGAGGTTTGGAAGATGTTGCGAGGAGACCTGCTAACTTCATGTACAAACATTCAACAATAAAGACTCATGCTTAATAGAGGAGGGCTCTGCTGCGCACCAGGGGCTATATATAGAGGAGCAGGTGTTCCTCTATCTTTGGTCGCCCTGTTTTACAGTGTAAACTAAGACTGTACCGTGAATCGTATTGTTATTGTTATCACAATATGAATTTCTGAGAAAAACACAAGCGCTCACAGACCAGATCATATTACCTTTTAGTGTATATATATATACCTACAGGGGTTGGACAATGACAATGGACAATAAGTAGTAGTGTATATATATATATATATATATATATATATATATATATATATATATATATATATATATATATATATATATACAGTGAAATGTTCTTGTTTTATTGGAGTATCTTCTTCCTTAACACAACAATGGACTGACGGGTCTCTAAAGAAAGTTGTTTCTTTCTGGTCATTGTGAGTCGGTCAGCAAGCCATCATCTGCTGATCTTCAGATACTAAACTAACCTAGAATGTTGTTCCCTTTTATACTCACTTATTAGTAGAATGTTTTTCAGCTGTGATCACAATTGATCAAGAGTGTCCTAACAACCAATTAGTCCAATAACATCCTTAACTTGGATTGGTGGTCGTACCAGGAGATTTAGACAGAGAACTGAGAATTATTGATAATAGAACTATATGTAAAATAAGCCTCTATACAAAATAGACTTTAATACAAACATTTCTATTCTTTAAATCATCTGATACACTTACATTAATAGTGAAATGAACAATATTGTTTGTGAATTGCATGAAAATTGCATGAAAATTGCATGAAATGAAATTCTAAAGTGATCCTAAGCTTTTGAGAAGTAGTGTATATATATATATATATATATATATATATATATATATATATATATATATACTCAAAGCATACTATTTTCTCTCCAGTCCATACATGTGTCTGAAACAGCTTGGTTTAAATTCACTGGTCATCATATTTACATAGAAATATATTTTTATTAGCTCTGCCTATTTGTGTTAAAGTTATATGGCATCTTTCAGCCCAGGCAGCCAATCAGAAGAGAGACAATTTACTTTGATTATTGTTGAGAACCCCCACTGGACCACCAAAGAGCAGGTATTATTTGGGTGGTGGATCCTTCATCATTCTCAGCACTGCGGTGACACTGTTGTGGCAGTGGTGTGTTAGTGTGTGTTGCGCTGGTGTGAGTGGATCAGGCACAGCAGTGCTGCTGGAGTTTTTAAACTACTAATGGGGAGGAAGTGACGGGGGTGTATTTAATGAAACAGCTGCTTTGTGGATGTGTTTATATTAACATCTATTTTCAGGTATGGAGTCCTGCAAGGTTATTGAAGATTATAGTTATTTTGTTCTTGATGGTATTATTTGGTATATCCTGCCGGTTGGTCTAGCCTGGTTGTGGTTATTGAAGGTGCCCTGATACGGAGAGGAGAGGATCAGCTTGCTGTGACGCTGGCGGGGTTTTTATTTTGCTATATATAAATATCACTTTGTTGCATCAGATTTTCTACCACTGACCCGGTTGCCTCGGCCTTCACCACCACCTTCACAACCATGCACACCTCTGAGAGCTTGGGGTGACACAAGCATTCACTCACAACATCCTCATCTGGGCTGCACTGGATGCTGGAATTAAAGTTTAAAAATTCCTTGTATTTTTCAAATAAAAGAGTTTAATGTTCAAACATTACTAGAATTTCAAAGTATTATATTTTCCTTCCAGTTCATACATGTTTCTGAAACAGCTTGGTGTGAATTCACTGGTCATCATATTTACATATAAATATATTTGTATTAGCTCTGCCTATGTGTGTTGAAGTTATATGGTATGTTTCAGCCCAGTCAGCCAATCAGAACAGAGATAATTAACCTACAGTGATTTGCAAAAGTGTGGACATATGTGGTCAGATTATATTTTGTTGATGTTTGTTGATTTTAATGCACAGCTATGATTTACTTGCTGAAGTTAATAAATTGGGACAAACATAAAATAAAAATGTGGTGTGGCAGAAGTTATGGCACATTTGACCAAAAAATAGACATTGTACAAGAATATTTGCAGAAAAATACTATTGCAGGGGAATGTTTTGCTTATTGCTTATTTTTATGTGGAAAAAAAGAGTATGTAATTTGAGTTGGAGTACTCAGATGTTTGCTCGTAATTGTATATTTGGTCCAGTAACAATAAATAATATAACTGTAAAAATGTATTTTATTTATTCCACTCGTCAGTGTAAGAAGAAAGAAAAAATATATGAAATACGAATTTATTATTTGTATCTTGACACACAATTGTAACCATAATATGTAACTCACTGTTTTCTCTCCACGTTCACTCAGTGCCCCCCAGCCTCACGGTCCCCCGAGGGAAGTCTCCTTTGGTCACGCAGGAGGGTGACACGGTGGAGCTCCAGTGCCTGGTGTCGGGCAAACCCAAGCCCATCATCCTCTGGTCTCACGCTGACAAGGAGGCGCCCATGCCGGACGGCAGCATGCAGACGGAGAGCTACGACGGCATTCTGCGCATTGTCAACGTCTCTCGAGAGATGACCGGCACTTACCGCTGCCAGACCAGCCAGTACAACGGCTTCAACGTGAAGCCCCGCGAGGCCACCGTGGAGCTCATCGTGCAGTGTAAGTAACCGTAGCTCTGGACGGACTGAGCTTCATGCTAAACCTAATGAAGACGTCTCGACTGGAACATCCAGCGCGCAAGGTTTCTGTTCAACAACACACATCCATTCATTATCATGAGGAAATAGATTGGGGAGGAAAAAAGAAGTCGGAAGCTTTCAGGGGCATCATTTGTTATAATTACAGGCAACCTCGGTGCACGTTGCTCGCTGGCGATCTTTCTCCACTTCTGCTCATCGTTAAGACTTTGTGAATTCAATTAGCACAGGTGTGGAGGTTAATGCAACGTAATGAATTCCATAGTGTTGTTATGAGGTAAGAATGAGGTGCTTAAGAGGGTCTTAATTCACTCACCTGCAGATGTGAGTGCGAGGGGGGTCAAAGCAGGTGCTGGTGCTAATGATCGGTTCTGGATGCACCCCTGGGAGGAAAGAGGCGGTTTGCTGATCACACGATAATCTATAGCACACAGCAGCTGCGCTCATTTCCTACAGTTCGGATTAATGAGGGGGGCGCGTGCTATCATGGAATCTCTTAATTACACTGATGGTGTCAAGTCGTACGGGGTGAAGAACCCAAGGTTAACTTGTTAAAGACTCCTAAGTGGTCCTGATCAGATTGCCTCATTACCGCAGTGTTGCAGCTCAGTGAGATTAGCAGTCAGTTGAAAAAGTGATGATGATGATGATGATGAAAATGATGAAGTTAAATCAGATTCAGGTCCTCTATTGTTGCTAAAACTGGCAAGCCAAGGTACAACACACCACCACACAAACAGTCCACTGGGCCAGCGTCTGCTGTGAGCTGCAGGAGGATCTGAAAGCTGGGAGAAATGATGCTGAGATTTGATTTCTTAGTGCAGTCCTACGGAGCCGGACTGAAGATGACTAAAGACTAAAGAAGACTAAAGAAAATGTTGGTTAGCATGTTATCTGTTAGCAACTTTAAATATTCATGTTAGGGAAATGTAATAAGCTGAAACAGCCTAGGACACTCACTTTGAAGTTTAAAGAAGCTCAGTGTTTAGATAATGAAGGTCTTGCTTGTATAACATTTTAAATAAAAGCTATTTTGGGCTTGTTTTTTTATACTAATGGAACATCTTTGCTAAAACAACATTCAGGACTCAACATGAGCTCAACAGCCTCTATTAATGTAATGTCCTGGGAATGATGCTGCGTGCCAGAGTTAAAACCAGTGCGTGTGTTTGGAGAAGCTTGATTTTTTTGTTAGTAACAGATATTCTCTTTCTGCTATTGCTCTGTACATTTAAATGCAGGGGGTTCAGTTGCCTTGTCTTGTAACCCTTCCATCTCCTGCATGCCCTTCTGCTGGAATGGATGAAACAGTGCAGGTAAAGTGAGGCTCACAAGGTTGTTTGCTCGAACAAAGACTATTTTCTTCTAGAAGGTGAGCAATGGACTGAACTAGAGAAGGTGTAGCCAGCTGTGATTAAAATTTTAAATGTAAGGCTTTTGAAATAATTTCTGTAAGAAACGTGAAGCTCTTCTGGTTTTTGATGAGGCTTCTTACTTGTATTTATCTAAAGAATGGCTAGATTAGGGTTAGCTCGCCGTCATTGTCCCCCCACCCTGAGATTTCAATAGCCTTGTAACTTATTGTGTTTATTTCTTTTCTTCTAAAATGCTCTGTGTATGTCGTGGGGTCAGGGGTGCTCACTTTGCATACAACTGTTTATACAACCAAACCTAAATTAGTGCTTTTAAAGGTATTGTGTTAAGTTAACTTACACTGGCAGTGATATTTTTACAGATTTGCTCAGTTAGACCCTTCATAGTACTGCAGACTGAAGCCCAGGTGCTGGTGTGCACTTTGTTGTAAAGATGGAATCCACAGCCATAGCCCTCTCGTTCAGATATCTCCCGCCTCTGTGGCGAGACCTGTGGATAAATCAACAAGCAGCACACTAACAAAAGCAAAGCTACAGTTTCTCTGAGGAGCCTTCACTGTAACAAAATCCCAGCTGTATGAACAACAGAGAGAACAAGAGGCTGCAGTTGTGAGTGCATAGGAAAATTTTAATTTCAGTCGATATCGATTATTTTGACAATAGATGTCAAATCTGTTTAGTTTTTTTCAAGTTTAAAGGCTGATGTTTGCTCCTGAGAGACCGCTTGCCAACCAGCTCACAAATATGTCAAAGAAAAGTGTGAGAAATCTCGTTTCCCAGGTTAGATGTTTTTAAAAGCAGATTATCTTTAGATGTTTGGTGACAAATTAAACTGTTTAGCTTAGTATGAAAAGCAAACACCAGGTGGGCTAGTATATCACCACCACACTCCTATCACTCCTACTACATCCATCTCACATCACATAGAATTTAAACCCAAGCTAGCAGATGTTTGGATTTCTTTGTTCTATTCTAGTCGTTTAAGGGGCAGGAGAACCACAGTGTATATGAAGTTGGCTGTGTAAGAGAAACCTCAGAGCGTTTAGAGACATACAGCATCCTCATTGTGGGTGTGTTAAAGTTAAGATCAGTGCTTGTGTCTGGTGTGAGTGCTGTAGTTCACTACCATAACATCAGTGTGTGATTTAACTCTACCTGTTTGTTGGAATGTTTGGATGAAAGTGAGTTCGCTCTAAGCCAGTCCAGTTTCACCAAACTTCTTCTTCTCACTTACTTCTGGTCGTGGTGGAACTGAATGACAATCATTCCACACAGACAGGGAACGCTTCACCCAACCCACATTTTAGTCCTCACCTTCTTCCTCTCTCGTGGAGTATTATTATTATTATTATTATTATTATTATTATTATTATTATATCAAACATTTATGGTACTTTGTTTCTAGCAAGATATTTATTATTATTGTTTTATCACCCAGACCAGCCTGTCATGGGCTAGAGGTTAGTGAACCACTCTTGGGTAGAAACACTGCCCACAGCTCCGGACAAGTATTCTCACTACCTGCTGGTGTTTGTGTGTATGTGGGTGTTTCACTGGGTTAGATACAGAGGTCACATTCCAGTGTGTGCAAGCACAAATGGTCCGTGTGAGGTACTGGATAGTCTTGGAATCATTAACCATATATATATATATATATATATATATATATATATATATATATATATATATATATATATATATACACTCTAAGTGGTCGGAACTCTGCATTAACATGATGAAAATATAAAAACAGTGTGATGAAGCTTATTTTGTCCATGTATGTAGTTATAACAGAACAATGTGAGCAAGTAATATAAATGTGAATAGCAGTTAACTACACAAATAACACTACAAACACAAGCTTATTGTAATCAACACACACATTAAAGTGAAACACCTTCATATCAGCTTAAAGGAATAACATTTAATGGTAGTTACTGACAGTAGGAGACGTGTGGCTATAGAAGGAGAGGTAACTGGTGATAATACAAGGCCAGGGAACACAATAGCATCTATACCTTTAGACTGCAGTCTTCACCAAAACAAAGCATTTTATGATTGTTTTAGTTTTAATGTAAATGTCTTCACGGAGGTCCTATCATTTTATTAAATTACACATTAACTATAGGGTCTGTCTCAAACCTACTGAGCTCCCTACATAAACAGCATTGTACGTCATAGTATGCGCTCCTGACATGTAGACTGTCCCAATTCTTACATACCTTAAACATACTGTCTACTGAGGAACCTTATTTACACCTGATTTTAAAGAAGCATCGAACTCTTCCTCAGCCGCTAAGACAATCCCATGATGCACCGCAGGCTGATCTAGGAGCAGTGAAGTGGTTTTAAAATGTGATTATTTTGATTCTCTGGAGTTTTAATGTGTTTCTGGTCATATAATCACACAAAACAGTATTTAATTATCAACTCTGTAACGAGTCCTTCACCATTTACACTTTATACTCCAGACATTAGCATTTATGATAGCGGACTTTTAAGTCTCGGGCTATTGTTTTGGATGCGGGCTGGTAGCTTAGCAACCAGCTAAACCACCGGTGTCGTGCTGCAGTGGGGGGAACAAGCCGTGACGCAGTCTCTCTCTAACTAGAGCGTCTCAGTAATCTGTTTTATGAGGAGAGATGAGGAGAGAACGCTGATACTTACACACTCACTACCTAGACAGCCTACTTACACACTCACTACCTAGACAACCTACTTACACACTCACTACCTAGACAGCCTACTTACACACTCACTACCTAGACAGCCTACTTAGACACTCACTACCTAGACAGCCTACTTACACACTCACTACCTAGACAGCCTACTTACACACTCACTACCTAGACAGCCTACTTACACACTCACTACCTAGACAGCCTACTTAGACACTCACTACCTAGACAGCCTACTTACACACTCACTACCAAGACAGCCTACTTACACACTCACTAGGATTGGAGACAGACCCTCTATATTTAGTATTAATGAATGAATCAGACTTTAGATTTAGTAGTGTAGTACTGACACTGAGACAGGTAGTGGAAGTGTTTCTAGAAGTGTTTCAGTTTGTTGCGTCTCAAACCATACGACCTACCAAGTTTCCTTTAAGACTGTTTTTTTAAAATATTCTTTAATATAACTTTAATCTCTGAAAAGGTTCCAGGTTTCAACGTGCGGACCCACATAAACGTCTCAGGTACTGTTTTGCTGAGACTGAGTGACGTTAGTGCTGAAGACTTTTCATGGAAGTTGTAGATGTTGAGTCACTAATTTGTTTGGTTGTCGTGACTCAGTGCTTTGATTGTTTTATTGTAATAGTATAGCTTTAGCTCAAAGCCTTGTTTCTCCTCTACTTTACTATCAGTATGTGTGATTATTATATTCTACTTAGGTACATCCAGCCATTCTGACCTTTACATATTGCATCCTGTATTAAATTTAATGTAATTTGTGCAGCATATCCCATAAATCTCCTGAAGCCAATGGCAGCGCTGTATTGCTGTTTCTAAGTTTTATTTGACTGCAGGAGATTACAGTGATTACAGCATGGATTGTTGTTTTAGTCACAACACATAAGAGTTTATTGTTTTTCATGCTGTATTAGGGGGCGAGGCTTGCAAGTGTTTTCACAGCATCAGGGAAAAAAACACAAAATTGGTGTTTGTTAAAAGTGAAATTTGTTTTTGTCTCTAAGAAGGTCCTCCTCTGAAAGCCTCGCATGTTCATTCTCTAATATGTGCATTTCAGCATCACTGTTCAGTTTAGTATAGTTTAGCACAACAGAAGTTCATGAAATTGGAACAGAGGCTTGTTATAGAAGTTTATAATATTCTCCAGCTGAATCTGTTTAGCAATTAAAGCTGTGCTGTCTCTACCGTCTCAGACACGTCCTTAATAACACGTTCTTAGCCGTCTGCCTACGTTCAGCCATGTTAATATAAATAAGCCTAGTTACTCTCAAATACTAGCAAAATATTTTTGTTACAGGTGTTAACAGTTCTTTTTTATTACTATTATTATTATTAATTATTATTATTATTAATATTATTATCATTATCATCATTGTTATAGTTACAGTTCTTGAAAAATGTAAACCATCATTTCAATAATACTTATACTAATTATTCTTAATACTGGTACCACACACAATGAGTTTAGTAAACAAATGCTCTTGAATATCTCTGCTCCACACACACATTTAAAGTGATTTGTTTGTACTTTTTTTTAACTATGCTGACCAGCGTTACATGTGTGGGTTAATGTTAGGCTTGTTCAGTGGACATTGATAAAGACTGCACCTTTGACTTTGAGCTCTGCCTTCATAAGGCTTCGGACAGGTTTGGAAATTGCTGGATTAGTTTTCACCCACAGTTTGCCCGAAGTTTCTTCTGATAGCTCCTTGATGTTCTCTTGCAAGATCACGTCTGGTCCCACAAGAAAGTAGAGTCAGTAGAAATTCATGTAAATTACAAATGGTGGCAATGAAAAGCCTTTATATATATATATATATAAAGGGGCTCGAGGTAATCCTTACATTGCAGTCGTTACTCTGTAGAGGGCCCAAATGTATACCAGTGGATAATGTCTGCTCTCGTCTGTGACAGCTGAGCGGCTCCTGCAGCAAGCGGTACAACTGCGGGGGTGGAGAGAAAATGGAGGGAAGGAGGGGGGGGGGGGGGGGGGGGGGCACGTTGGGAAAGCTGGTTAAAGAGGAGGGGAGGGAGCGTGCTGAGGGAGAGAAAAAAACATGGAAAGGGTAGAGGGAGGAAAAGAGACATGTACAGAGAGGGAGGATGTCCACCAGGAGATCACCCTGGATTTTGTTCCGCTGTAGAGCTTCAAATCACCATTATACTCTTATATTGGTAATGAAATGAAAGCCGCCCTCATCCTCCTCTCCACCTCCCTCTTCCTCCTCTCCACCTCCCTCTCCAGTGCACATAGTGAGGAGGTTAATGTATTAAACCCTGTGCTAACCCACCCCTTGTATTTCCCCTCCTTTAAAACACGTTGTAAAACACACTTCCTATAAATTCATCATTGTAAGGATTCAGCAGCATCACCACCTCTGCCCCGGCACTGAGCCACTCAGCAGGGGAACCAAAGCTGAGCCACTTTATCATACTGGGTGCACCACTGAACTGGAATTACTCGAACCCTACCTTCTCCAACCTTGTTTCTTTTGAGTAAGTATTTCAGCAGAGGTTGTTGGATTTGTTGAGATGGTCACAGTGAAGGAGAAATAACATACTCCACATTTTGCAGATGTTGAGATGTTAGATAAATATTGATCTACGTCTGGATTTTTATTTTTCTACATTATTTGAACATGGCAGCTGCTGTTTGTGTGTTTATGATGAATGGACCAATAGAAACGCTCCAGAATAACTTGTATAAATGTTTGATTCCATTAAACTGCATTGTAAGTAAAGACAAATTCCAAAATCGCTGGATGTCGTTGGATATTACGTTCAATAAGCAGCGCAGAATTATAGACTGCTTTGTCTCCACACAATTTGGGAGAATCTGCCCTCTCCAGGTTGAAGCGCCCTCTCCAGGTTGGAAATGATCTCCTGCCTCAAGTGGAGGAGTTTAAGGTCTTGTTCACGAGTGAGGGAAGGATGGAGCGGGAGGTTGACCGGCGGATCGGCTCAGCATCTGCAGTGATGCGGGTCTGTACCGGTCTGTCCTGGTGAAGAGAGAGCTGAGCCAAAAGACAAAGCTCTCTAATTACTGGTCAGTCGATGTTCCTACTCTCACCTGAGGTCAGGAGCTCTGGGTAGTGACCGAGAGAACGAGATTGTGGATACAAGCTGCCAAAATGAGTTTCTCCGTGGGGTGTCGGGTCTCACCCTCAGAGGCTCAGAGTCGAGCTGCTACTCCTCCACATCGAGAGGAACCAGCTGAGGTGGTTCGGGCATCTGGTTTAGGAAGCCTCCTGGACGCCTCCCTGTAGAGACCCCGGGGAAGACCTAGGACACGCTGGAGGGATTATATCTCTCGACTGGCCTGGGAATGCCTCGGCGTCCCCCCGGAGGAGCTAGAGGAGGTGGCTGGGGAGAGGGAAGTCTGGGTTTCTCTGCTTAGACTGCTACCCCTGCTACCTGGATCCCAGGAATAAGAGATAGATAACGGATGGATGCACAAAAAAGTGTAAAGCGGACACACTGAAAACCAAACTGTCCTAGTAAACACTGGAGTGCCATCCGTGCTTCAGATCATTGTTTGGTTTGTTGATTTTTGTGAACCAATGAGTGGTAAGAGATATTATCTCTGATACCTGATCTATAAAGATTCATCCTAGTGAACTGAAGGAACTGCTCGTAGCTGGGCTGAGTTGTGTTAGAATCCTATGCAGTGCAGTCAAGTCTGCCCACTACAGAGTAATTACCAGCTTACATTATGTGTTTTGCCATGTTCTCTGTGGTTACCGCTTGTGATTCTGTAGATTCCCGCAATAACCCCTGCTTTGACCCCTCTCTGTTCATAGCTCTCAGCCTTTGGATTAATTGCTCTACCCAAACCCACAACTCTTTTTTTTTCGGGCGGTTGTGCTGGCCCATGCTGACCTCACAAATCTTGCACTGGCTGAAAGTTTGGACTGAAACGAACACCCCAAGGAATTCCGAAGAGCAGCAGACCGCCAGTCGCCAGCGGCGCATATGTGGCCGTTACAGCCTCATCCAAGGTCAAGGGTCACGAGTTAAGCCGTCCCTGCTCATTTCTGGCCATGTCCATCTGGACGATTACATACTCCGTCCGGTTTAACTCGAAGCATTGTAGCTCCAGATGATCTGAAAGGACCAGAACGTATTAGAAATAGTTTTCATCAGACTGTATTGTTGTCAGGATCCATAAAAACGCAGCCCGTCACAGATTTGGCACCGTTTACTGGACGAGTCAGAGGTGTGAAACGTGAGGGTCGATAAGCAAGTTACTTCAGGCAGAGACCTGACAGTGCTGATTAGAAACTGTGAAGAAAAAGACAAGCATCTCCAGTCCAGGCCAAGCACCAGTTTAATTGAGTACTCTCAGGTAAGACACTTGAACCCAATTATCCTCAGTCTCATGGTGAGCGTTCACGTGGATACCATGCCCCAACATCCCCGACCTTCACCAGCCAAAGGGGTTAATTGGATTCATTGTCTGGGTGTGTACCAGCTCAAGAAAAAAAAGAAAAGAAAAGACACCCACACGCGGCTTCGGCTGGATCAACCCACAAGACCCAAGGCGCCCGTCGCCAGCTGGCCGACTCTGGGGGCGCGGAATCAGAACCCCGTCACGCCCATGCTGAAACTCTGGCCGCCTGTAAAGGTCAATTGCAGCACTTTTCGGCGCTCACCTGCCGGTTGAGGCAGAGCCAGATGAGAACCAGACACACACGAAGATTGGAGGGTCACTTGAGCGTGCGTTGTCATTTCCTCGGGAATGTTGTTCAGCGTGCAGAGGGCCGAACGCTAAGCCTCTCTCATTTAGGACGTGACATTTCCTTTAACACCAGAAACCCTAATCCTTAGCACCGGCCCACGAAGCCCAGCCAGCGGGTCCAGCAACTTCCTTTCACAGGACAGAGCGAATAGAAAAACAGAATTTAATTCCAGGAGCTTGTGGCAGGAATGTTAATTCCACAATGAGATTAGATTCTGGAGACGAACTCATCCTCTTCTCTTAGAAGATGAAACGCTAAGATTCTCCACCACCTCGCAGCCGGGCCTCTTAGCACTCGGACAAAAGTCATTTTTAATTGCCCCGAGATGCTGCGAAGCCTACTGATTATTAATGACCTGATATAGTTTAATGAAGTGATAATTGCAGTTAAACTCTGACTCTAATGGCTCTTCTTGAACATCTCCGTCTCCTGTTGACCCGGTACTCCAGCACATGAAAGCGCTCTTCCTCTTAAGAAGGTGTTGTTGTTTTTTTACAGTCTCGTTCACGACAGCTATTTCTTTCTCTGGGGATAAAAAGTAATTATATCCGAGAGAAGTTCTGAGGCGGACGGACGTTCTCCCTGCCTAACTGTGACAACAGAGTTTCTGAGGAACACGGATTCGTATTCAGAGCGAAAGCGTTGGGAGCGCTGCACAGGCGGACGGGAGGCTATCAGCGCAGAATGAAAGAGCGATGTGGACCTTCGTCATGAAGCGATAAAATTGGCATCCTGATTAGCGGAGTGGAACTGGGGATGAGCGCTAGAGAATAGAGGAATATTCCTCTCCACAGAAGCCAGCTCGGATGACACAATGCCAGCGTTCCGTGCTCGCTGTTCGCTAAGCATGGCATTCAAAGCTGGCTGCCAGCCTAATTAGCAGCGAGCTAATTTATCCCCACTAGTATTCATTTATGAAAAAAGAGATTGCGCTCATCAAATGCGGAGGGGGGCAGAAAAAAATTCCTCAGTGAAATTCAAAGTGCCATCACCCATTCATGCTTCACGGTTGGCTTTAGTGGGTCCCCGAGCTCAGGAAGTGAGTTTAGCAGGAAAATGAAAGGCTTGCTCCAGTTAGCAGTGGACATGGACTTCTGTTGAGGGACCTCTTGAGGCCTGACGGCGCAGCAATAGGAGTTAACACCGCTGTCTGCTTGTGTGACTGTTGTTGTGTGTTGTAATTGCACGTGTCATGTGTTTATAACACACTCACACTCACTCACTCACTCACACTCACTCACTCACTCACT